>JAAAKG020136312.1:0-35930 GCA_010014905.2 Druon quercuslanigerum
CTGGTGCTGCCGTAGCGTAATACCGCCAAGGGGTGGGCGAGTTCGACACTTAGGGGTGGGTATTGAGATCCAAGGGTTGTGCAGTCTTTCAGCAACAAAATAGCAACAAAATAAGCTGCCAACTGTATGTCCATAAGTCTATTTGTTCCCGAAATAGCTCTCTGGTGTTGACATAGCGTAATACCGCCAAGGGGTTGGAGAGTTCGACACTTAGGGGTGGGTATTAAGATCCGGCGTTGGTGCTATCTTTCGGCAACAAATAGCAACAAAGTAAGCCGTCAACCGCATGTCGATAAGACTATCTGTTCCCGAAATAGCTCTCTGGTGCTGCCATAGCGTAATACCGCCAAGGGGTTGGCGAGTTCGACACTTAGGTGTGGGTCTTGAGATCCAGGGGTGGTGCTATCTTTCAGCAACAAAATAGCAACAACATAAGCCGCCAACCGCATGTCGATAACTGTCTACGTTCCCGCGTTAGTGCATGTTGCTGCCGTAGCGTAATATTACGGTGCGGCGCAACACGTCTCTCGGAAACGGCATGAGCGACAAAATTAATTTTTGCGCAACAAATAAGCAACAAAATAGCAACAAATTACGGGACTGGTCCGGATCCTGCCCTTTGAAAATGCTGCCGCAACTTAATATACGTCTTAGAATTTTAGTGTCGCGATCGTTGATTGGTTCGGTGGAACGGAAGAGGTTTACTTTGCTGTATGACATTGCACGTCTCCGCACTTCCTTGGTTGTTGATTAGGTCTAACCACTCGGCTGCTAAAGTCCTATTAATTGATAGGAAATATCCGCCAGTAGAGGTGGCGGCCGGCCAGTGCTGTCTCTCGTAACTATATTCTGTTTCCCGAGAGAAGACCCTACAGAAAGACCAATTTTAGTTTTCTTCACGTAGCCCATTGTTAAATTTTTCAAGAAGGCGGGATTTATTAAAATATTCCAGCCGGTAATTGCAGAATTATTAATTTTTAACTTTTTAGTTACAAAAAGAGTGACTAAGTGAAAAACAAAAGTGGCTACCGTAGACCCCTTTAACTCAAGGCCTGTGGGCTAACATCTCGTAAAAATCATTCAAACTGTTACAGAAAGAAACCCAAACTAAGTAGTTAATATCAAATTAAGACCAAGGGACCAATGAAAACAGATATTAAGAAACTGCGTGTGAAAAAAAAACCAAGGACACTCCTCCAACATGAAACCACGATAACCCGCACGTGTGTCTGCACGGTCTTCTCACGGTGAACAGAGTATAGTAACAGAATCACTGTGCCGTGTCAATTGGGTCTGGTCAGTGGATAGTGTAACTCCCATTGGCCATTCGTAAGTTGACGCCTCAACATGGCAGCCAGTCCCTGGCTTTCATAGCAACCGGTCCAGTGGAATCTCACGTACCTAAGAGCGAAGTCGCTGTTTCGCAAGTTCGCCTTCTTCCTCGTTTCGAGTTCCGCGTCGACATCTTTGTCCGCTGAGTTTCCTACTTTGTATGTCAAGCCTCGGAACTAAACCCATACAATTTTTCATCCATTATCAGGATGCGTAACTTGAATTGCCTGCACAGGTGGGGGAAAAATATGTAGCGCACATTTTCCCCTGAAAGTACGTTACGTTCATCGCGCTATTGGCATTTTATCAAAGAAAGAATGATCTATCAATTGGCGTTCCGTTCGCTATCGGCATTAAAAATTTTAATATTTCTCTAAACAAAATCTGGCTCTGCAAAAAACAGGACATGTTTATAGTTTTTAACAAATTTTGAAGAAGACACGCAGAGAAAGACGTCTAGTTGGGCCAACTAGATGATTCTTATTACGCGCGTGTGGTAAATTTAAGGCAGAAGTTTCGGTACTCCTGTACTCTCTTCGTTGCTCGCTCCTACACCCTTTACCCTCAATATTCCTCCCTCTAGCCTCTAGCCTGCCTGCTTAATATTCGGCGTCTTCACCTCCAGTTTCTTCCAACTGCTTGCACTTCCGTATACCGCGCGTTATTCTAACCATTTTCAGAGTTACGAAAACCGACGTATTTTTATTTATGTTTCTATACGCGTATTAGAGTAAGTAACTTTCGTGACGACATAGTGGATAATCTTCTGAATTTTTGGAACCTTATCTCCTGAAAGGCAATATTTGAAGGAACGTAAACTATGTTTTTCTTCAGTGTGACCACCTTGTTGTTTTGAAGATAATACGTCAGGCTGTGCGATATATTCGTGAAATATGAAATCATACTTTTGACCAGTGTTTTAATAAACGAACTTTACCTTTAATGTATTACATACACTTTCATACCTATTCCGAATACCCTAATAACATACTTATTTTTCTGAAAAGAAACTGTTTCCGATACCTATACATCTGGTAAATATGACCAAAAAAATAGTTAAATTAACTAAAAACTGTCATGTAAGCCTAACTCAACGTTTGATTCATTTTACTAGACAGCTAGTTAAACCTACAAGACATGAAAATGTTGGCCGTACTAGATGTCTGCTAACCTATACCACATGTCTATTAATTCTACCTGGACAGATATTGAATCGACCATCTGGCGTATTTAACTAGACAGCGCGTTAACTTATATTTTACGAAACCGTCTAGTAGCGTAATAAAAAAATATGATTTAAATTTTACTTAATACTTAATTTTATTATGATTTTTAGATCGTAGATGCCAATCCAGAGTATCATGGTGTAGGAGGTTATATGTCCGTCCAACGATTACCGCCTTTAGATTCAAACCTTAATATCATGATCAATGCCTATCAAGAACTAGGATTCGAAAAAAACACAGATTTTAATGCAGGAAAGCAATTAGGAGTAGGAGAGTACCAGTTTAACACGAAATATGGAGCTCGGCAAAGTTCAAATGCAGCTTTTATTCGACCAATTAGAAGCAAAAGACCGAATCTGGTAATTAAAACTAAATCCTATGTGAAAAGAGTAATAATTAATCCAGAATCAAAAAGAGCAGTTGGTGTAGAATATTTTGATGAAAATAAATCTCTCCACTGTGTTTATGTAAAAAAAGAAGTGATATTGTCAGCAGGAACTTTTGGTTCACCAAAAATTTTGATGCTATCTGGAATTGGGCCAAGCGAAGAACTTAAAAGACACAATATCAGTCTTATTTTCGATTCTCCTGTTGGAAAGAATTATCAAAACCACGTGTCGGCACCCAAAATTATCTATTCCATACCCAACTCGACTCTCCCAAGCTTTGAAGAAATGAAACAGGACTTTCGCTTATACAGAGAATCTCAGAAAGGTCCCTTGGCTACTGTAGGTTTTCGTTTTGGTGCTTTCATACAAACTGAAAAGTCCGAATATAGAAAATTATCACCAGACATACATATTGGAGTCTTGGGAGTTACTATGAAGGATGTGCTGTCTAACTCAAATGTTCCCGTCCCTATACCTTGCCCCTACTACGATGGCATAGGCCTACAAGTAGAAGTATTTTCATTAAAAAGTAGGGGATTCATTATACTCAATGCTACTTATCCTGTGTGGGGTGATGTTGAGATTTATACTGGTCACTATTCAGTTGAGTCTGATTTTGAACCTCTTTTGGCCGGAGTTGAAATTGCAATGAAACTAGGGAACACAAAAACTTTTCAAAAAAATGGCTACAAGATGGTAAAAAATCCTATAGAAGCATGTAGTCAATTCGAATTCACAAGCAATGACTACTGGAAGTGTGCGGCAATGGAGGCTCCAAATCCAGTTCATCATATGGTTGGCACATGCAAAATGGGACCCAAACATGATCCTGAAGCTGTTGTTGATCCAAGATTACGGGTCCATGGTGTACACGGACTGAGAGTTATCGATGCAGCAATAATGCCAGTTTGCGTTCATGGAAATACGCATGCAGCAGTAGTCATGATAGGTGAGAAAGGAAGTGATATGCTCAAAGAAGATTGGTAAAATACGATCCTTCATATCAAAAAACCCACGCCAAATTGTCTTCACCTAATTGCCTGCATTTTGTATTGCTCTAAAACTGTTTAATACTTGGCTGTATAAATTATTGGGGCTAGAATAAAAGACTTCGTGCTGCAAATATTTACTTACTAACCCGAGTAAAAATATTTCGTCTTGAGTTTGACTTGGTTCGTCTTGAGTTCGTCTCTAAGACGTCTATGTTTCGCTCGCGACTAGGGGCGAGGCTTACAAAAATCTTTTGGCTATATATTGGGTATGTTTTAGACTCAGGCTTAGGAAAGACGAATTACTTTTACTCCGGAAGTAATGCAATGTTTATACTTCCTATGCTTTCATACCCACAACCACTAGATAATTTATTTATTTTTTTGACGTCATGCAGACATTATATGTGTTTCTATAGCCGTTAATGTAAAATTTACTAAGTAAAAAAATTAATAATTTACAATGTATCTTTGCGTAGTAACACTTAAAAAATAATAATTAATTGCTAATGAATCGCTAATACAGAAGAAATTGAAAACTATGTCCTAATTTTCAGTGGAAAATCTTCAAAAATTTACATTGTGTACCAAATTTCTTAAAATGTTTATAAGTTTTAAATTATTTTTGAAGCTTCTAACTTCCAGATACCTCTTAAGCTTACTAAAATTTGTTCTAAAATTGTGTAATCTTGCAAAAATTGAAAATGTTGTATTAGAATATTTTTTATATTCTTTTTCAAACTTTTATGAAATCATTTAAAATGTTCTTAGATATTTCCAATTTTCTTTTAAAATTTATTTTTGAAAAGATGACCAGAATCAATTTTTCATGAATCTTAATAAATCGTTTGTATACTCTTAAAACCATTAAAAATTCTAAAAACGCTTCTTAGTTTTTTTTTTAAATATTAAAAACTCGACATTTGGTTTAAAAATTTTCGAAGTAGTTTCAAATATTAAATTATTTTAGACAGAGATGAATTTTTAACAAAACATTTAAATCTTCAACTAAAACACATTATCTTTCAACCAGTTGCATGCTGAATGAAAAATTATACTGTTACCAAAAGAAGCTAACTTTATACAGAATATTGTATTTTTTGAAACTAACAATATACATTTAAAAAAAAATGTATATCATACAAAAAAGATGAATTTTCAACCAAGACACTAATTTTCTACCAAAAAGACGAATTTTTAGTAAAATAGAGAAACTTTTACTTAAAAAAGATAAATATCCAAACAAAAATTGAGCAGTTAAATTTTAATTTAAAAAAATTAATTTTTAAGCAAAGAAAGACGAATTTTCAAAAGTATAGTTTAAAATTCAACAAAAATTTTGTATACTAATTTGTGAAATTTCTATCAAAAGGAATATTTAAAAACATCTTTTGAACTGTATAATTATGCCTACCATTTTCTAAATTCAGACAAAATAACAAATCGCCTTTAAATCTTCCCAGTTTTTTCCGACATTCTTAAAAATCAGTTTTAATTTTTTTAAGTATCATCAAAAATTACTTTTTCAAACTGAAAAATAATTTATAATATATCCATGAATCTAAAGAGTACTTTTTTTAAATCTTCCAAAGGTCTTTAGAACCTGAGATATTTTTTTGAGAAATTTTAAAAAACTTATATTTGTTTAAAATGTTTTAAAATTTTAAACCTTGATGTTATAATCAATGCCTTTCAAGATCTAGATTTGAACGTAGGAAAGCAATTAAGAGTAGGAGATTACTAATTTAATACCAAAGACGAAACTCGGTAAAGTTCAAATGCAGCTTTAGTTGAAACAAGAGACCGAATCTGATGATTAAAACTAAATCCTATGCAAAAAAGAGTAATAATTAATCCAGAAATAATAAGAGCAGTTGGTGTACAATATTTTGATGAAAATAAACCACTGTGCATATTCGATTATCCAGGTGGAAAAAATTATCAGAATCATGTGACGGCTCCCAAAATTCTCTATTCATTACTCATCTCGACTCATGCGAAATTTTGAAGAAATGAAAAAGGACTTTTGCTTGTAAAGAGAATCTCAGAAAGGTTTATTTTCTACTATAGGTTTCCGTTTTAGTGCTTTTAGACAAACACAAAAGTCCGATTGCGAAAAATTCTCACCAGATATACATATTGTAGTTGTCGGAATTAAATATAAAGGATGTGATATCTTGCTCAAATTTTCCCGTTCCTGTACCTTCTCCCTACTACGATGGCATAGGCCTAAAAGTAGAAATATGTTCAGTAAAAAGTGGATGACTCCTTAGACCTAAGGCTACTAATCCTGTTCGGGGTGATCTTGACATTCGTACTGGGTATTATTAATAGGGTCCGATTTAAATATCATATCTCTTGAGTTAAAATTTCAATGAAACTGGGGAAGAAAACAACTTTTCGAAAAAATGGCTACAAGATGGTTAAAAACAGGCATGCAGCAGCAGTCATTATATGTGTAAAAGGAAATGATGTAATTAAGGATGATTGGATAAATGTGATTGTCGATTTCGAATCTATCACGCAAAATTTTTAAGAAATTTTTTTAAACAAAAGAAACTAGATGAGATAATTTGGTAAGCTGTCTTGTTTCTATGGCTACATGTTATTTTCTCCTCCTTAACTTCAAACACAACCAATTTTGTTTTACTTGAGTCATTTTTGAGGTCAGATTTTTGCGCCTCGGTATGTCGCACTAACAGCCGACTCCATGCGAATGCTTCCGAGCCATGCCGAAGCTGATTTCTCCTGGAAAGTTCCCATCTCAAGAAGTTTGGGAAATCTGTGTGCTCCTGGCAATTTCAAAGTAACCGCACTGGCACTCCCTATGCGAATTTGATTGAGGCTGTCACAATTATTGTTTAAATATTTTCATATTTTGTAGTGAGTCCCTCGGTTGGCTCTGCCATATCAACCTTATTATCTGCGAATGCTAAACCACACACCCTCACTGTCCAAATATCCACAACTTCTTAATTAAAGATGGCCATTCGTAGACACTTTTGCATAAAAGAATTTATAGCCATGATGACACGATGCATGCTCGCCTAACACCTTGCACAATATCTCACCAGTCACTCAGATTTCCATTAACTCTTACGCTAGCTTTGTTACCAGTATATATTACTTTTATTGTTCGTGGAAGCCATCAATTAATTTGTTACTCTTTCAGCACTTCCCAAAGTTCACTTCTATCCACCTTGTAAACGGTATAAACCCTCTTTTGAAGTTCCCATATCTTTTCTCCTGTTATTATTATTACCATAGGATTAGGTATTTTTGAATATATTTTACTTCATGTACTTAATAGGTAGTTAACTCTGTTATTATTGCAGTTTCTTTTATCTCCTTTTCCTTTTTATATTCTGACGTCCAAACTAAAAATTTACCTAAGTGAAATTTTTATGAAAAATGAGTATTTGATATCGTTGGATTTGTAGGAGAAAGCTGCATCTAACTGCGTTAATAAAATCTATTAATTATCAATATTTATTTACAGAACAAAAATTGTTTATAAATGATGAAAGTTAAAAAAGTTGAGAAATACTACAGAAAAAAGTACGCAAAGTACGTTGCGGGTCCTAAAAATTGTAAAAGAAAGGCAAAACGTCATCAGCATACACATGAAAAAAAAACCTAAAAAACTTTGTTACTTTTTTGCGTTGTAAAAGTGAACCAGTGCGCAGTGAATTTATAAATGAAAAGAATCGTTCGCCTTTATGTATATTTTAGACTTGTGAATTAGCTCGCAGTATGATCACAAATCCACAGGAAATAAGTCCCAGCGACTTTGTGTTACTTTGCCTTGTATTTTTGACTTTCCGCGTCTAGTAAAACTTTGCTAGTCCATTTTATAATAGAAATTGTTTAAAAAATTAATTTTAATTGCAAAATATAAAAAAGCACATTAGTTTCGCCTGAATAGCGTATCTTAATTTTTTAAACAATTTTTTTTGATATTAAAGGTCTTTGGGCAAATAGTTTTTCTCGATTTTCTGAGTTCAAGGGAGATTGGACTCATGTATCTTTTTAGTTGGAGTGGAAGCTTCTAATGTGTCGTCGAAGGGTTTACATTTGTCTTTTACCTTCTTCTCTATTTCTTTATACACCTCCCACAAACTTACTTGGTGGGGGGGGGGGGGAATACAGTTTAAGGTGGGTTCCGTACCACCAACAACCACAGCCTTAAGTACTTAGAGAACCTTTTTCTCTAGAGGTGCCGAGTCCCACGACTCTCCAGAGGTGAACAATTCTCTTGCTAGACTAGTGTTCACCGCCTGGGCCACAGAGGCTCTTCCAGAGTGCGAGGCGGGAATCAAATCCGCAAGCCGACAGAGTAGGTCCAAAGCCTATGCTTCAGCCCCCACGACCGTCGTTCCACTCCATGTATCTTTTTAGTTTCTATAGCAGTCTTGGTAAGAGATCTTTCCAATCCACCAATAATCATGAGATTGTTAGTTAACAATTCTTTATTAAAAATTCATTGTATTATTTAAAGGTCCATCTCTCTGTTTAAAAATTTGTCTTTTCTTTCAACTTAATGTTTTTAGCTGAAAATTAAATTATTCTATTTTTGATTGAAATTTTTGTTCAATTTTAAGTTCGTCTTTTTTCGTAGAAAATTATTTTTCTTGATTCAAAATTTAATTTCTTGGTTGAAAGTTGAACTTCTTTGTTAAACATTCATTTTCTTATTTGAAGATCAATCTCTCTGGTTGAAAATTCGTTTTTTCTTTCATATTAATGTTTTTAACTGCAAATTTTATTAATCTATTTTCGGATGAAAATTGATTTATTTTATGTAATTTTTTTTTAATAGAAAAAGATTTTTATTGATTGAAAATACAATTTCACATGTTTCAATTCTGACTACATAAAGTGTATTTAATTTTTTAAATATAATTAACAGATTAATTAATCGCGGTCACAAATATTGGAAATAAACTGATAAACTGATCAATGCTTGTAAAAAACAAGGTTACGAGTCAACAGAACAGAAAAAGGAGTGGGTTTACAATATTCTATTAAAAATAGAACTTCCCATTTTGTTTATGCAAAAAAAAAGAACACGTGAGCTGCCGTGGGATGCCCGGCAGAACTGATAACTTCATTTGATGTAATCGTAATGGTTTCTCCTTGTACTCTTCTAAAATAAAAAATGCTCTGAAGACACTTAATAACTACATAAACCGTCAGAAATCAGACTCAAAATCGCAAATCACTTTTCGCACGCGTAAGAACCATGACTTGGAAACCATGATTTGGGAATGCTGAGAAAATGAAAAAGGAAGAACTTACACAATAAATATATTTAGGTAAAGTAAATTGTAGCATATCCAGAGGAAGACCAAGGAAAGAATAGTAAAAAAGTGTGAATGAGACGCTAAGTCTAAAATTATAAAAAGAAATCGAAACAAAAGAGCTTGCACGAGAATATTTACAAACGTAAAAAAGCTTAAGAGGTATGTTAGGACAGGAAAGTGTAGCGACAAATAGTTCATAAGAAATGGATGAGAAAGAGTGTCAGGAGTCAGGAATGTCAGAAACAAAAGACCTTGGGTACTAATAGACATGCGCTGAGAGTTTTACATTTTGATCTTGTGAATATCTTCACCTATTGTGGCTACTAGAGGGAATCATCAGCGACCTGGGTCGGAACAGTATTGTGACTGAACGTGTTGTTTAAATAAGCTACACTTCCCTCGCTCAATAACAATAGGCTGTACATTAACTTATCCTCAAATATATCAAAATATACCACAAACATTATATTAATCAAAACACGAATACACAATATTTCTCTTTATTAATGATAGGATCAGAATAAATTGATAGAATCATTGATTAATTGTTCAAATGGAAATAAAATTATCTGAATCAAATGAAAATATAAATATAAAATGAAATTTGCATTCCTCTGCATTACTATTTGATTTCCGTGAATTCCGCGAATATGACAAGTCTCATTAAGAAAGGAAATTCGTCTCTTTCGTGTATATTGTTTTATTATTACGCGAAATTAATCGGTTTATGTCCATTCGCTTTGGACAGCAAAGGAATTTTAAAGTCATCTCGTTTTGGAACATTATACTCCATTGTTCTTTCCTTGATATACCTACTTATATTTATTCGAGGAATGGTTGAAAAATCTAAAGTTTTTATTCCTAATAATACTATCATTTACAACATATCTGATGGACTTGTTATTGTTTTGCAGTTTAATATGATAATAGTTTCCTGGTGTGTTTTTGGACTTCGTCAAAGAAGACTACAACAAATTTTTGAAGAATTTAAAACTACAACCGAGATTGCTAAAGAGTTGGGAATCTTTAAAGATAGTTTGAAAATAGTAAAACCAATCTACATACTTTCTTTAAACTTTTCCTACTTTATTCTTTTTTTTTCAACACTTAAAATTTACCAAAGTTTCCCCAGTTATGATGGTCTAATGTGGGGGCCATTTTTTCTTCCGCATATTGTTTTTCACAATGTAGTGGCTTTATTTGTAACTACAATGCATATTATGCGCTGGTGGTTTCAGCGTTTAAATCATCAATTGAGAAATCTGCCAGTAAGGAAACTATCCTTAAATGTATTTATTTCAAGAAAAGTTGAATTCAGGTAGAAGATTTTAAATTGAAATTATCATTTTTATAAGCACATCATAATTTAAAAACTCTTATGGGGATGATTTTATACAGTTCTTCAAAAAATTTGGTAGCCACTATTGAAAATGTTGGAAAACTTCATTGCCAGTTTAAAGATCTAACAGAAGACATCGTAGACTTTTTTTCACTGCCAATTTTAATGGCTTTGATAGCAGGCTTTCTTCAAACTCTGTCAAATGTATATTCTATATATCTTTATGACAAGAAATATGAAACTTGGAAAAAGAGAGAAATTTTATTGAATTTTAATCTTTTGTGTTGGTTTTTCATCATTCTTATAGAAATGTACATCTTGTCGAGGATCTCGGCTTCTATTTGTGAGGAAGTAAGAAAAGATGTTTATATTTATATTATAAAATATTTATTCTTCTTTTCTACGCTACATAGAAATGTTTTAATAATTCCAATTTTATTATCAGGCAAATAAGACTGGAATCGTCCTACACAAAATGACCGTTGACTATAAACCACTAGGTTGCGACAGCATGGTGAGCATACAATTAAATTAAAAATTTTATCACACAAATCAATAGTGCTTCCAACTGTAATATGTGAATTGTTTTATTATCCAACATGCAATGTTTTATGTAACCATTAATTTTATTGAATTTCAGATAAGAAAACTTTCCGTGCAGTTACTTCAGAAACAATTGAACATTCGTTTATACGGATTTATAAATTTGGATTCTCAGTTTATTTACAGTGTATGTGAAGTTTAATTATATTGTCATAAATAAAGGTTTTGGTTAGTTTATCTGATTTTGTAACTTAAATTATAGATAAATAAATATACGTGTATTTAATTATATTTTATTTAAAAATTTCAGTTTTGTGGAACGATAATCACTTATCTAATAATCATGTTACAATTTGAATCGTCCAATTCGAAAGAAAAGGGTCACCATACTTAACTATATTTTTATAGTAATTTTAATTAACCCTTTAATGTAATGTATGGTTTTTTAAAATTATAATTATGCGAAAAGTAGCCTTGTGCTAAAAGCTTGTCAAAAAAGCACTTAAAAGCCTGGAATCATGAGAGATGCGTATATTGTGATATTAAAATACTGTAATATAAAAATATATTTCATAACTTAAATTGTATTTAACCAAAAATCGTCTAAAAGTTTAAACAATAAATTACTGTTAATATCTTTAATTTCAAGTTGTTTTGTTTACCTTGGTCACTAAAGCATCTCGAATGTTTTTATTGTAAACAATCTGTTAGCAAAGTAGTTGTTTTCAGTTTTTCATTACATGCTTTTGTTGCTACGATAGTATTTATGCTAAGGAAAAAATATTTATTTCAAAATGATTAAATTCAAGATTTCAATAGAAAATTAATTTTTTCGTGATAGATAATGAACGTATTACTAAAGTCTAATAACGTATAAAAAGATAATCAGGGAAAAATACAGAAAGTTCTTTTTTGAGCTTACAGACATCAACATTGTTATTGTGACCCTCGTTTAAAGAAAATATTGAAATAATAATGAAAGCATAAAATCAATCATTTTTAATCACTTGAGTGCACACTGAAGTGGATGCGAAAATAAAGAGGTAATTAATATCTTAGCTCCTCCCTGGATATTGCTTTGATTTCTAGAAACTAATTCGCGGAAAATTGAGTAAATTGGCGAGTGCTGATATAAAAAAAATAACATTAATCGCAGGAGACTAGGCCTTTAGTTTATTTTTTTTTAATTTAGTTTTGGAAGCTAGGTAAAAACAATTCTTGGTAGGTCTGATGATCATTCCTGTATAAATTTGACTAAAGATCTTATGCATGGCCTGTGTATTTCTGTCATTTTTGAAAAGCAAAAGAAAATATTAAATTAAACTTGAACATTTTTCCTACAAACTGTGCAGGAAGCTTCGTATGTTGCCAAATAGTTTAATTTTCAAATCAACAAAATAATCTTTAAAATAAAAGTTCAACTTTCAGTCAGAAAGATTAATTTTAAAAAAATGAAAACGAAATTACTCGATAATTCGAATTTTCGATCATTAGAAGTGGATTTATAAACTCGATAAGAATAAATCTTAACAAGAAAGTTCATTTTTAATCAAGAAAGATGAAATTTCAAACAAATAGTTGAATTTTCAACTTAAAAAGGTAATTTTTGAACCACAGACGATAAGTTTTTAACAAAAAGTGGAAACGTGAAATTTTTACTTTAAAAATAACCAAGAGATACATTTGTAACAAATTAAACTAATTGTTTTATCCGAAAAGAAGAATTATTAAGAAAATCCATGAATTCTTTACCAAATAGTTGAATTGTCAACTTATGAAGGATAAATTTTAATCCAAAAAAGAAATAGTTAATTTGCAGAAAAGAGTTAATTTTTATTCAAAAAACACGAGGCTTTACCAAAATACCTGATTTTTCACCTAAATTTTTTAATTTTGAAACCATAATGACGATTTATTTACCGTTTTTTACAGTTGAATTATGATATAGAAAATATGGATTTTTAATTAGAAAGTCCATTTGCTACCAACCATTTAAATTTTTAAATCAATTATTTCATTTTTAACCAAATAGTTGAACTTTCTACCAAAGTATTTGCATTTTTAACAAAAAAATTCTACTAAAAAAGAGAAATTTCAAACAAAATAATTACGTTTTCAACTTAATAGTTGAATTTTTCAGGAATAAAATATCAATATTCCACAGAAAGTGGAATATTCGTATTTTCAGTGAAAATACAATTATAAATAAAAAAAAATAATAACAAAATAGTTGATTTTTTAACCAAAAAATAGATTTCAAACAAAGAAAGGTGATATTTTAAGGAAATAAATCAATTTTTAAATTAAAAAATTAAAATTTCAAACACAAAATGAGTTTATTATATTTGCGTTGAAAATATATTTTTAATAAAAAGTGAAATGAATTTTAAACAAAATGGGTAGTTAAATTTTGAAACAAATCAGTGTCCCTTCAAACAGAAATTTAATTTTTGACAAAGTAGTTAAACTTTCACCAAGCTATTAAAATTTTAACTTTTATTTTTAAAAACTTGGTATTGCTTATTTAATTCTATTAATGTAATTCTAATTCAAAAGGAATAACGAGAAGAACGAGAACATTCTCGAAAAGAGGGGAAAAAAAGATTTCAATACATTATGAATGTATTGAAATAAATAAAAATACAAGCTATGCTGAGGGAGGGAAAGGGAGGGGCGTTGGCGAGAAAGTGTTTGATGGAGGTAGAAGAGAGGAGAGGGAGGGCGATAGAATTAACGAGATGGGAAGAAGAAATGAGGGAGTTCTTGAATGCTAGAGACATGGAACACAGGACTGGAGTAAACTATGAAGAATTGGAAAAAAAGGACAGGGAAAGACAATTAACAGAAAGATGACGGATGATTGAGGAATCAAAATACAATAAATAGTATAAGGTGATAAAAAAGGAAGGTTTACCAAAGTATTTAGAGAAAGGATAGGGGAGAGAAGATGGACCAGAACAGCAAGCTTTAGATTGGGAAACGAGGTAAGAGAGGGGAGGTATTGGGAAAAGGAAGAAAACAGAAAGTGTAGAATATGTGAATGGCAGGAGAAAACATGGGAAGGATGTAGAAGAGGAATGGAAGATAATGGAAGCTGGCGAGATAATGTGGTGAAGATTCTAGGGGAGGAGGGATTAGAAAAAGATTGGATGAACGAGTTAGAGGGTGGTAGGGCAGCGAATGAGAGTGAATAAAAGAATGCTTTAAAAAATGGTAAATTAAAGGACAAAAAAGTGGAAGAATAAGGAAATGGAAATCGCCCAGCTTAGCGGCGTAAATAGTGTAAGTAATGGATATGTAATAGCATAAGTAGACTAAGATGCGTTTGTGTTCTCATTTTCTCTCTCTCTCTCTCGCTTTCACTTGCACTCCCTGTATCGACAGCTCGCTCAATTTAAGGAACTAGATAGATATAAGACTTTATGTAAATATTTTGTAAATTTTTGTAAATATTAAGGTTGAAATTTGCTTTTCGTTGTTTATTATGTAAGCAGAAATATTGTAAGGAATGGAAGTTATGTAAACCCTTAGGGAACACATTATAAATAAAGAAGTAGAAGCTATGCACCCTTATACACGTTGGACTGTTTATTTATTAAAATAAATAAATAAAACCAAAAGCTATTAACCCAAGCACTCGGGGAAAAGCTGATTGGTTTAAATTAATAAATAGAACAATAACCTCAACCCAAATGCCTGGGGTATTTTACTTTATTACACAAAATTAAAATAATAAACCCACACACCCAGGGGATCTTTACTTTATTTAAATAAATTCAAAAATAAAAACACAAATCCACATCATTTTTCATTTGATTAAATAAATCAAATTCACGACGTCCCGTGCGATGTTTAGATATCTATTTGGAAATTTGGATTAAAAATAATTTTCATACATACAGTGTATTTTGAGGTTAGCCGCTGGCAAGCGGCCATTTTATTTAAGATTAAATAGGCGTCGTGCAAAGGTAAAATAATAAAAATACATACTTTAGGGAGCGAGCTTTCCTACAAGCAATCCTAAAATCCTAAAGCCTTTTGGACATCCTAGTCCCAATTTAAAGGGACGATTCCAAAATACGATAAGAAGAAACGATAAGCGATACCATTAAAAAAAATTAAAAAGCTTAAAATTCCTATAGGATTAGTTAGCTCAGTTCTTAAGTAGAGAGGGGGTGGGGGATAGTAAAATAAAATTTGGAAAGATGGTTTCACAAGAAAATATCTATATAATAATAAAAAGAAATAACAAAAGTTAAGAGGTGTCACATTTTTGAGGTAATACCAAAAAAAGAGTAACATACAAGTTTGCGACGGTTTACAATAAGAATGGGATAAAAAGGGTTAAAGAAAGGGTGGACGACGCACAAGGAGAGAAGGATAAGGGTATAGTGGTACTGGTGGGGGGCTTTAATGCGAGAATTGGGGGGAAGAAGGTATGTACCGGGAAGGGGTTAATAAATTAAGAGGGGGAGATTCTAAGAGACTGGATGTAGGATAAAGGATGGGCTATGGCGAATGGTATGGTAACAGGGGGCGAAGATAGAGAATACACGTATGTGCGTAAGATGGGGGTATCTGTGATAGACTATGTGATGCTGAATATGCAAGGGTGGCAGGAGATAGAGAAATTCGCAGTTAAAGGGAGTGTCGAATCGGACCATCAGCCATTACGTTTGTGAATAAAGGGGGATGTGAGCAGAAGGCAGGGTAGGGGAGAAGAGTTTTTAGGGGAGAGGGTGTCATGGACGAGGAAAGCAATAGAGAACTATCAGGAGCAGTTGGGAAACGTAAGTTTTAAGGGGGAGTCGGTGGAAGAGATATGGGAGGATCTGAAGGATAAAGTAAAAGGGTGTGTGCAAATAAGGTATTTATAAAAAGATGAAAGGAATGGTGAAGCCGTGGTGTGACAGGGAATGTAAAAACAAAAAAAGAAATATAAAATTTTAACCAAATTAAATTGTACAGAAAGATGACAAATTCGGGCTAGGTGAGGTCAAGAGGCTAAAGTAACTATAAAGAATAAATTAATGAAGGAACCTACCTGCCGAGGTAATAGTGGGGATAAGGAGCGAGAGACTTACATAAGTAGTAATTACGATAGTTTCAAAAAATGTAAATACAATATAAAAGTACGAAGCCATCGTTACTGCTACAAAATCTGGGGAGGGGGGGGGGGGTATTGAACACTGGGAATTATTTATTACTTGGATAGTAGGAAAGGTAACAAAAAACATAATTAATTATTAACAAGCCCTAGGTAATTTCATAGTTAATCCTTCTAAACTCTTCAACTACTTGTATATTTAACAACAAAACTAATAACTACTCATTAGTTGATTACCAAGTCCACCTAACAGAAAGGAAAGTGCAGCTTAAGAAAAAAATATATTGAAAATAAGAATTCTTTAAATGATTCAATGAAAATTATTTATTTAATACTTTTTATTTCATTGTTTTCTTAATTATTATTAGCTGATTAATTTTTTTTCACAATAATTAATTCCATATAGAGATAAGTTTAATATTGTTTAACTAAGAAAATAAATTTATTATTTGCTTTGAAGTTTTGTTATTCAATATGGGATATGATTTGTATAATAAGAGTTTTTTATATTTATATTTTTCCCTTTTCTGATTTAATTATTTTTAAAATGTCTTCAATGTTTGGAAATAATTATCTAAATTCCTTCTTCAGAATCATATGTGAATATGTTTTAAGTTTTCATGAAATTACTTTGAAAGATTATTAATACTTTAAATTTTCAGCAAAATATAAGGTAAAAATTATTTTGATGTTTCAATGAAAATAATTTATTACTGCTTTTCATATTATAAACTGATTAACTGACTATTGACTGATTGATTTTTTTTCGAAAAACTGAATAAAAATTGTTTTCAATTAAGTCACATAAATTTATTATTTGCATTAAGGTGATGTATATTTGCATTGGGGTTTGTGACATTGGCTAATATTTCTATAATAAAAAAAATATATCTATTGCAATCATTTTTCTAATATTCCGATGTTGGAAAAGGAGTATCTGAATTCAATTTTCAAAATTGTATTTAAATACATTTCCATGAAAATAATTCTCAAATGATTCTTATGTTTTTTACTGATTACTTAAATATTAATTGATCCTGCTAAAATTTGTATTTTCGTAAATTAGTTAAAACCTTGTAACAAATTGAATTTAGAGAAAGGAAACTTTAAATTTAAAAACATACAAAGTGAAAATTGTTTTAGTGTCTCAATAAAAAAAAAATTTCAAAGCCTAAAATCATTTGCATTTTTAATGAAAATAATGGCTTAATAATTTTTTTTGTTCCAACATGATTAAATATTTAATAAATAATTTTGTTAAAACCTAAATATATGCAGAAATTTAAATTTAAATTTATAAAATATGTAAAATTGAAAATAATTTGATTTTTTCAATGAAAATGATTGCTAGAGGCTTAAGCTGCTTCAGTTGAAGTAACATGAATTGATTAAATACTTTCAGATTCTGTAATTCAATATTAGATATTAGTTTTACAATAAAAGTTTATTATTTCTTTAGAATACCTCTATTAGATTTTACGAATTTTTTGGTACTTGAAAAGTGAAATGAGTATCTAAATTTAATTTTTAGAATTATATGTAAATAATTTCAATTTTTTCGAAATGAGTTTGAAAGGTTATTAATCAGTTATACATATGGAAATCCTGTTTCGAATATAAAGAAAATATAATGTAAAAATTATCAAAATAATTCAATGAAAATGATCATTTGATGATGTGTATGCTTTAAACTGATGAATTGTTAATTTAGTCTATTAAAATTTATGATTTCTGGAATTAGTTAAAAAAATTTAATAATAAATCAAATTTTAAGAGATTAATCTTAAATTTAAAAAAAAATAAAAGGTCAAGATTATTTGATTTCTTTAGTGAAAGTTATAATTAAATGCTTCTTACATAGCAAAATAATTAATAAATTATTAGCTGAATAATTTTTTCAAAATATTAAATTTAATAAAGATACAATTTATTTTCTGAAAATTAGGTGACATGAATTGATTATTTATTAGAAGTTTATATAATTGAATATGGTATAAAATTTGGATAATAAAAGTTTATTAATATTAATACATCCCCATTTCAATGGCATAATTTTCTAAATGATTTTGATGTGAAACGGGTATTTGAAATGAAAGTGAATTTAAAATTAAAAAGTAGCATGTAAATGATTTCAACGTCTAAATGAAAATTACAGTTTAATGCTTTTCACGTTTTGAATGCATTAATTAATTATTAATTGATTTTTTCACAATATTAAATTACATTTAGATTGAATTGTGATTTCTATTCGATGAGTATAACAAATTTATTATTTACTTCAAGTATACGTAATTTAACATTGTGAGAATTTGTAAAATAAAAGTTTCTAAATATTTAAAATACCTCCATTCCAGTTACATATTTTTTGTAAAGTTTTGCGATTTGAAATGAACATCTGTATTCTGATTTCGAAATTATTTGCAAAAATATTTTTAATTTTACTGGAATAGTTTAAAAATTTATAAATAACTCAAATTTCTGAAAAATGTAGAATAAAAATTATTTGAATAATTTGCTGAAAATAATTCTTTAATACTATTTATGTTATAAACTGATTAATTACTTATTAGTCGATTAATTTTTTTACAATATTGAATTTGAATTTTGCTCGCTTAAGTAACATAAATAAGTTATGTAATTAAATGTGACATATAATTAGTATTATAAAAGTTTATTTATATTTAAAATACCCCTACTCCAGTTAAATCATTTTTTAAATTGATAAAAATACTTGTTTAAGGCTTTTAATTTGATTAAGTCATTAATTAATTACCAGCTAAATAATTTTGTTTACAATATTAAATTAGATACAGATTTAACTTTAATTTTATTCAAGTGAGTAACATAAATTTGTATCATAAAAGTTTATTTATTTCTGAATTACCTTTATTTCAATCATGCAATTTTTGTAAGTTTGTGTGATGTTGGGGAATGAGTATTTGAGTTTAATTTTTAGAACTACATTTAAAAATTTCCGATATTAGTTAAAAATGTTATCAATAACTCTAATTTTTATAAAAATATAAGGTAGAAATTATTTTAATATATCAATTAAAACAATTGTTTGTTAAAATTTATGTTGTCAATTAATTAATTACCAAGCAATTAATTTATTTTACAATATTAAATTTTACAAAAATCTAAAATGATATAAGAAAATTAAAATTTTCGAATGATATCTCGCTCTTTAATATTATTCATAGTGATAGTAAATTCTACGTAAATTGAATACATAATAAATGCATTAAATACATTATTTTATATTTTGATTTAGCAAAACTTTGACATGTAAAAAATTTTAACAAATAAATAATCATTCGAAAATTGGGTATATGATAAAAATTATTACAAAAGCAAGCGCGGGTTGTGGGGCGCTCAGGGCAATCTAGCACTTTATATAGATACTAAGCACCTACTACTCCATCTATAATCAGCACTCATTACTTGCAAAAAATCAATTTGATGAACCACTTGTTAAAACATTTTTTTTACTTGCAGTGGTCCGATAGGTCTCGTTGTTATCAGCTGGGGATATCTACTGCGGAAACTTAGTTGTAGGAGAGACCATTCTACAGTAGATAATGAACACACAGTAGATAATCATGAATTGAAAACACACATATAAATAAAACAATTAATTGCAATTTTAATTCTTCAACACGTATAGTTTCCTAACTATTCAATACATTAAATAAATTATATTAAATGCATTATTTTTTAAAAATAATAATCATATACTAGAGGTTCATTACCTATTGTGTGATGGTCTTCCCTATCTACATTAGCCAGTAGGGCGTCCCTTATTTTCCTTTTTTTTAAATTTAACTTTTATGAGGTAACGCGAGATGGAGGTGGCCTGCAGGTTTAAAACTAATCGTGTATTATTTAAGCCGTTTTCAAGTAAATGTCAATCTTTATTTCCTTGGAACTCTATTCAATGTTCCTAGATCATTTTTGACCTCTTAAGGGAAGTTCAGCACATATGATGGCTTACTTTCTTGGTTTAAAATCTGTATCTGATTCAATCAGAATAAATCCACATTAATCCGGAGTAAGTATTTATTTATTCTCAATCCTTACACCAACACCATGAGCCTATTTTTCAATGCTTTTCAATCCTTTTGAATCCATGCGTGCAATCTGAACGATTCGTATTGAATGCAAATATTGCAATGGATTGAAATGTGGGTTTATTTAAACATTATGCGGTTGGACTAAAACCGGACGCCATATGATACCCCATAAAAGTTGGTTTATGACCTCAAAATTGAAAAAAAAAAATTACACAAGAAGGCAAATTCTAATAAGATTAAGATTAATTTTTAATTTCTAAGTGTAGGGTAATTGAAAAAAGAGGAGGGTGTTTACGAATTATTTTATTGATGGCGGTGCAGGGAAATTTTTGAAGACTTTTTCACTAAATAACTGTATGAAGTGAAAAATAGTTTAGACATTTCATATTCGTCAATCATTGAAATATTAGGAAAAATAAAATTGTTTAGGATAATCCTATGTATTGATTATTTTAGAACCCTAAAGCAATATGAGAATTTTGTCAAGATTCAGTATTTTCCTAACTAGCGCAATTTTTCCTTACTTTTTCATTTATTCGACACAGAAATTATTGTTTTTTCAACTCATCCGAAAAATTGTAAAAAAATATAAAATTAAAAAAAAATTACAGCATTTTTATCTGAAACAACGAAAAAAAGAAAAAAAAATCAAAAATCATATTAAGAAATAAAATCAGTCTCAAAATGGGGGAGGTAAATGTGGACGAGGAGATGGAAAAAATGATAATAGAAGTAAAAAGAGGATAAGAGTCTACAAACAAAAATTAGGTTAGTAAAGAGAGGTCAGAAATGATTTAAGAAAGTGGAGAAAATAAAAAAGTAATGGGGAAGAATATAGGAGAAAAAAGAAAGAGTATTCTGAGTTGTGTGATCAAAAGAAAGAGAAAGAGAATAAAAGGTTTGAGGAAGATGCGGAGAAGGCTAAGACGAAAGAAGTGGTATGGAAGGTAGTCAATAGAGAAAGAAGAAGAAGAAAAAGAGTAAAACTAGATATTGAAATGGAAGAATGGAAAAAATATTTTTTTGGATTTGCTAGGAGGAGTGAAGAGAAAAGTTAAAAAGGAAGGAAAATATGGTAGAGAAAGAGATGAGGAAGAGGATATAACAAGGGAAGAAATAGTCAAGTTATTAGGAATATTGAAGGATGAAAAAGCACAAGGCATAGATGAGATTCCAAATAAAGTATGGAAATATAGAGGGACAGAACTAGAGGAATGGGAATGGATAATGTGTAATCGAGTATGGAGAGGAGAGGAATGGCCAGAGTTATGGAAAAAAGAAGCAGTGATACCAATAGTAAAGAAAGGCAAAGGAGTGGAGGTTATAGATTACGGGGTGTGTGTCTGAAGCCAACATTACCGAATCAAACAGGGTTTAGAAAAGGAATGGAGGTAATGGACAACATATATGTTCTGAATTATCTAGTAAATAAGAGGATTAAAAGGGAAAAAGGGGCAATGATAGCCATGTTTGTGGACTTAAAGGCAGCGTTTGACTCATTAGACCGAGGCGAGATAGAAAAAGTTATGGTGAAAAAGGGGATAAGAGAGAGATTAATAAAGAGAGTATCGGAAATTTTTAGAGAGACAAAAAGCAGGGTAAGGCTTGGGGATCAAGTAGGAGATAGTTTCTGATTAGTGAGAGGAGTAAGACAAGGATGTCATCTGAGCCCGCTTTTATTTAATATATTAATATCAGACTTGGAAGAAGAAATGAAGAGAAAAGGTTGGGGAGGAGTAAGGATAGGGAAGGAAAATATATAAACACTGGCATACGCAGACGATATAGTGCCGATGGCAGAGGATGAAGAAGGGATGGCAGGCTTGATTACAGGATTAGAAAAATACTTGGTTGGGAAAAAGCTGAATTTTAATGTAGAAAAGGCAAAGATAATGAGGTTTAGAAAAGGAGGGGAAGACCAAAAGAATGGACAGGGAGATGGAAGGGTTAACAGATAGAAGAAGTGAAGGAGTTTAAATATTTAGGATATATTTTGCAAAAGAATGGAGATCATAGAGCTCATATAAAGGAAAGGATAAAAACGCAGCAGGGGTAATAAAATAGATTAGGGAATCAGAGAAACAAGGTTAAAAAAATTGGAGAAGGAGAATGTGGTTATTTGAAACGCTAGTATGGCCGGTATTAAGTTATGGGGCTGAGATATGGGGATGGAAAGAAAGGAAAGATATTGAGAGCTCACAAGAAAAATATATAAGGTGGACATTAGGGGTAGATTGGAGGTCGCCAGGATATATAGTGAGAGAAAAAGCACAAAGAGATAAATAAAGTATTAGAGCGGGAAAGAGGACATGGAAATTTGAGACAAAACTGTGGGAGCGAAAGGGAGGGAGTTGGAGAGAAAGTGTTTGATGGAGGTAGAAGAGAGAAGAGGGAGGGTGGTAGAATTAACAAGATAGGAAGAAGAAAGAAGGAAGTTCTTGAATGCTAGAGACATAGAAGACGAGACTGGAGTAAACTATGAAGAATTGGAAAAAAATAACAGGGAAAGACAATTAATAGAAAGATGGCGGATGATTAAGGAATGAAAATACAATAAATGGTATAAGATGATAAAAAAAGGAAGGTTTACCAAAGTATTTATAGGAGGGATGGGGAGAGAGAAGGTGGACCAGAATAGCAAGATTTAGACTGGAAAACAAGGTAAGAGAGGGGACGTATCGGGAAAGGAAAGAGAATAGAAAGTGTAGAATATGTGAATGGGAGGAGGAAACATGGGAGCACATATGGGAAGGATGTAAAAGAGGAATAGATGATAAAGGAAGCTGGCAAGAGATTGTGGTTAAGATTGTAGGAGAGGATGGATTAGGAGAAGATTGGATGAAGGAGTTGGAGGGTGCTAGGGCAGCGAAGGAGAGTGAATGAAAGAATGCATGCGAAAAAATGGTAAATTGGAGGACAAAAAAGTTGAAGAATAAGGAAACGGAAGTCGCCTAGATTAGAAGCTGAAAGATTGTAAGTAATGGATATGAAATAGCATAAGTAGACTACGATGCATTTGCGTTCTCATTCTCTCTCTCTCGCTTCCACTTGCACTCTCGCTATCGACCGCTCGCTCGATTTAAGGAACTAGATAGATATAAGACTTTATGTAAATAGTTGTAAATATTTGTAAATATTAAATTTGAAATTTCCTTTTTATTGTTTAATATGTGAACGGCAATATTCTCAGAAAAGGAAGTTATGTAAACCCTTAGGTGACACATTATTCAAATAATAAGAATTTCTCTTGTTCCTTTAAATTTTAAATAAGTTTTTAATGATAATAATTCTACTAAAAAGTTTGCATTATTTATACTTAAATTTATAAAGTTATATTTTGTGATTATTAATGTTGTTCTCACCAAGCCTCGATTTACGTAGTTGTAACGAGAATACTATAAATAGGAATAGAAGTATTAAAAGAAGAAGAGATTGAACAAAAATTACTTAAAATAAGTTTTAAAAGAATTGTGTTGGTTCATAATTATCGATACAAATTTGTTACTCTGAAAATAAAATGAATTAGGTTTCAACACCTATACGTCAGTAAAATGCATTGTATTTTAAAGTAAAAAATTTACAGAATTCACAGGCAGACATAGAATTTTTTTTTAAATTCATCAAATATAATTGAAATTGTTAATTGGTAATTGAAATTGTTAAATTTGTAAGTGATAAAATGTATTGTCTAAGGTAGGACTAATTCACATAGCGAATCAGATACGAAAGATAAAATATCTAATTATTATTTTTATTAGAAAAATATATAATTCCTAAAAACGAATTGAGAAAGAAGAATAAATATTATTGACCCAATCCCAACTAAAAATATCTTCTTCGCAGTCAAACTGTGTAATCGGTGTTCTTTTTCTTTTGGGAAAAAATGATACATCCAAATACCAAATTATTTTGATATTTGTTTAAATTTCTCGTGTAGAACAGATTTTAAAATGAAAAATTGATATTCTTTTTAAAAATAAACATTTTTTATTTTTCTCCTAACATGAGAATAAATTACGAACAAAAATTGTCTAAAATATTCCCCTGTATTTTTATTAGCAAATGAGTTACGATAAAAAGTAGCTTAAAATTGGTGTTGCAAATATCCTGAAAAAATTAAATAATGTCAAACTATAACTTGTGATAGTTATTTAGTATTTCAAGCACTATTAATAAAACTTGAAAAAAGCGAGAGAATTTAGCAAAATATTACCAATCGCTGTCACTCGTGGGGCATTTCGCTCGCACCATTACTGCACGCAAAAAGACAATTGGTATACAAACAAATTGCTATTTCAAAATATAGTCAAAATATCGTTTCGAAAGTTACAGATTCGTTTCCTCGCGCAATGAAACCAAGTAGAACACTCATAAAAAACTTAAATTAATTTAAATCAATTAATCGTAATAAAAAATATCGATATCTCGAAAATTATAGAGGGTATCAATTAGGCAGTGATATATTATCAAATCATTCGAATTTTCAATCAAGCACTATGCAGAACACCAGTTATTGGCATCTTAAGAGGAAATTCAGACTTTCGGACATAAATTAACCCATTAAGGGGTTATATACAGTTAGAAGGCCGAAAAAAGCGAATTTTCCAAAAAAATTTCTGATAAAACTTTTAAATTTATTAATCTAAAAATTTGTACACATATTATGGTATCTTTTAGCTGTATTTTAAGATTTAGTGTTCGTAAAATATTTATTTGGAAAGGAGCTACAGCTGATGTCCGGGAGCTCCTCTCAAAAAAGACGTTTTGCGGTGACCACTATATCTCTGAACTGGATCATCTGAAATTAAAAAACCAAACAGATTTCGTTATAGTAATGTTAAATCTAGTTATTAATCAAAAGAATAAGCAAAATAAATTTTTTGGACAAAATGATGGTTTCTAAAAAAAAAACACCATTTTGAGAAAAACGCGGTTAAAGTTTGAAAAGCACTTTACATAGGAGTCGTATATTCCAGAACCATATAATACACTCTCCGCCGCTTCGGCAGCTTCTAATAACTCGAGCTGATGTTGTCTGCGGGCCATTCTTCCATCTCGGGTGCTCTCACGCGCTCTGAGATCGGAAAGTTCACACGCTGCTCATCTTCTTTTTCGGCATATGAAAGCGCACTGGGCCCAAGTGTAATTCCTATTGCCTTCATAAAATACAATAGTGATGCCATTCCTACATTAAATATTCCGGCAGCAATGTATGCAGCGACTTCCACAGTTTTCGAATGGGCCGGAACAATTTTGGGAGAGGTTTCCCAAATTAGTTGATTGTAGCTCTCGTCGGCAACATCTTCTGGTAATGTCTCATAATCATGTTCAAAAGCGGATAATCCGGGCACTTATCGTGTTGAATTTTTTCGTCAGTTGAACAATAATGATAATATGTGGCCCAGATGGCATTATACATTTGTTCAGCGGGATCACAATTTCTCCTTATTGCTAAGCCATCATAAACTGTTAACTTATCGATAATCTTTCCAGTAAGTTTGCCTTTGCCGCCGAGAGTTTTTTTTTTGTATTTTTTTTCCTTTTTTGTTTTCAACTGTTTCAACATTTTTTTGACACAATCTCGGAGTCGCGTGCCTATTCGATTTTGTACGTGTCCAATACGTCTCCGATGTAATTTTTGTATATAACTTCAAGTTTCTCCAATGAAGGTTGGAACATTTCGACGACTGAATCTACTTCCATTTTCCCAGAAGAACCAGAATGATTTGCATTGCAAGTATTTTGATGTTCTGCATACCATTTATTATATTCTTCGGTATCGAGTTTCTTCCTCAAAGTTTCACACAATTTGCAGTAGGCACTTTTCACAAAAGTATCAATGATTTTACCAGAATAGTATCCGATCAATGATGTCACACCGTGCGAGGAAGTAAACCCTCGCTTATTCCATGTTCCATCGCCAGATACAGTTAATTCTGTCGAATGTTCATCACCTTGATGTTCGGAAGTCAAATTTTTTTCTTCGGTACAAGCCTGTTGAAAAAGTTTTTCGGTGGCTGTTTTTACACTGGAGTGAATATTATTCATTATTAAATCGTAAGTGGGCTGTGATATAAAAGCTCGCATGTCCATTATTCCACAAAATTTTGCTGCACCTTTTAACCCTAATCCGAGGACTCTCATGACAAATAAAACTCGTCGATTTATTTCATAAAGAATGCGCGACAAAAGGACTAGAATTTGTTTTACGATCTGCACACTTATCACGCATCAAGACAATTTTAAAACTAAGGCCTCGTTCAGAAGCAGTTTCAAACTTAACATTTCCGTCACAGATCTTACATTTCACATATTCAGAAATTGCTTCCTCTTCTTCTTTGAACTTTTTCGCCGAAGCACTGAAACTACTTTCATCCGTTTCGGCTGTTTTTGGGTTAAAAACATTTTTGTGCTTTTTTGTTCTCGACTTACGTATGTTAAGAGATTTTCTCATTTCTCTAGCAGACTGCATTTTCACGAAAAAATTACAGAAAAAATATGAACGAACTCACAAGTTTACTGCTTGGCTTAGCTGCTTATACTGAGTACCACTCTTAAATATTTTCCAGTTTGGGGAGAGAAAAAAAAAATTTACCATTCAGGTATAAACAAAGCAATAACACACTTTTGCTTTACGCATCTAAATTCAAGGTAAGCGCTGCCGCTTCGGCCTTGTACTTTCAAGCACTCTGAAACGCCTTTTCAAATTAGCGTGTAACTTCGAAAATATTCACCGGAACGATATGAAATTTTCTGTGTGTATTCTTAAATATATGTACATTAAGAAAATAATATATATAAAAAAAAATTAATTTTTTGAAAATTCTAACTGTATATAACCCCTTAAGGTGTCCAATTATTATTAAATATTGAAAAAACTTTTACAAATATTTTTAAAAAAATATGCAGTCCCAAAAGTCTGTAATTACGTTAAACCATAGACTAACAGCATATCGTGCACACGGAAATATAAACTTATATTTTTTATTAGTAATTCTAAATTAAGTTTTTTATAATTTTTTTGCTCAAGCTAATATCTTTGACAACTCTTTCAAATTTCAATGGGTAAAGGAAAACTTATGGTCAGTTAAATTCTACAGAATACAAATTAAAATTACAAATTTCAAAGTATACTGTCTCAGTTAGTAATTATTGTTAATGATATACGCACGCGCACTATCCAAATTCATAATTATATATTTTTAAACCTTTTTAATGTAAATGATCATACAAAAAAGAATTTTATGACAAAATATATATTATTTATATTTATTTTTTTGTCAAAAGTAAAAATTGTACATTTATTTTAATAATAATAATAATATGAGAAAACAACTGACACGAAACGGAATAGAGTCTAAAGTCAAAAAGTGTTCCGTGGTAAATGAACTTTATTTTATGCACACAAGTTCCAACTTTTGAGCTAATATCTACGTTCCCACGTTTGTAGTTTTAAGCTTACTACTTCATTTCTAGTTGAAAATTCATCTTTTCTGGTAAAAAATTTTACGTTTATTTTGAAAATTGAATTATTTTGTTAAAAATCCAAGAAATTTGACATAAAGTTATTTTGTTGGTTATTAATTTATCTTTTTGGGATTTAAATTAAACTATTTGTTTACAAAATGAACGTTTTTGATTGAAAATTCACATTTTCGTTTTCAAAAGTTAACTGTTCTATAGACAAATTGATTTTTCGACTTAAAAATTCAACAGTGTTGTTGAAATGTCTTTTTATTTCTGATTAAAAAATCTTTGTTCTTTAAAAATTTCCTTTATTTGCTTAAAAATAAACTTCATTAATTGAAAATACAACTATTTGGTTGAAAATCAATCTGCTTAGGTTGATGATTTAACCACTTAGGTCAAAATTCGCTTTGTGACCGTTTGAACAATAGGTTTTTAACTTAAATCTGAAATGTTCTATTTATTGTTGATAATTAAACTTTTTTAGTATAAAATTTATATTTCTGGCAGAAAATTAGATCTCTTAGTTAAAAATTTATCTTCGTAGTTTATATTTCATGTTTTTTATAGTTGATAAATCAACTATTTGTCGAAGATACTTTTTTTTTAATTTATAATTTTAGTTAAGAATACATATCTTAGCTTAAAAATTAATTGTTTATTAAAAATTTCTTTTTTACATAGAAATTAACTTTTTCAACTAAAAATTCAACTATTAAATTCTCGGTTTAAAATGCTTGTTTTTTTTTAATTGTGAATACACTATTTGGTTCAAAATTTACTGGTTTTGGTTTATAATCTATTTCACTATTTTAATCAATAAAATAAAAATAAATTGATTCATCGGTTTATATCCTTAGTAAATCAAGTAATATTTAAAATAAAACAACATCCATACTTAGAAAAATGAAATTAAGAAAACGTTGGAAGTTACTATTACCGGTATATAAATGATAGTTTTATTTATTATCATTTTTAGCTACTTTTTCGGCTACCTAATAAAAACGTTTGTTCTTTTAACACTTTTAAAACTTTATTTGACAAAAAATACATAAAATATTTCCTGCCAACCCAAAATCTTGTGATTAGATAACTTTAAATTTTACTTGACGAGCCAGGGGTGCCAAAGAATGAAATTAATAAATACATTATTGCCGAGGTTAAAATCTTATTTTTATTTTATTTTGAATATTTCCTTTAAGGATTTACAAAAAATAAAACAGCTGTAGTTGTTTATAAGGTTGCTATAAGAAAATTAAAAAATGTCGTGAGTTAAAGATTTTCTTCCGAATTTCCCAAAAGTTTTTGGGAACCTAAGAATAAAAGTTAATTTAATAATTAACAACTAAATCTGACACATATCTTGGTGTCTCCTCAAAATCTGAAAATAAATTCCCTGACGATTCCAAGTTTTTCCAGTTATGATTTTTCGCGAGTTTATTACAAATAATGTCCCTTTTTATTTTATGGGAATTAAATTAATATTAAAAGATATTCTTGAATATTTTAGCAGGATAGATTGAATAAATAATTAAATAGTGATAAAAACATAATAAATTATTTCTCGAAATTGTCTCTAAAGTACATGAATTTGAATAAAAATGCAAACACATTTTTATTTATCTTCTCATACTTAAAGTGTAGTGCATATTTATGTAAAACAATGTGAGTACTATATTAAAAATTAACTTGAACTGCTTCAAATTCCTAATTAATTTTCAATCAAAGAGTTTAATTTTCAACTTAAAAATATCAATATTCAAACAAATAGCTGAATTACGAACTAAAAAATATCACTTTTCAACCAAAAATAGAATAGTAAAATTTTCAGTTAAAAAATTATTCCTACACCTTTTAATTTAACCTTTAACTAAATAGTTTTATTTTCAATTAAAAAGATGAATTAATTAACAAAATGATCAACAGTTAATTGTAATACTTGAATTTTTAAGCAAAAAACTGGATTTTTAAAAAAGATGATTAGTTTTCGAATAGGAAAATTAAATTTCTAGCTAGAAAGACAATTTTTAAATTAAATATATCAATTTTAAACAAAAAAGGTTAATTTTTTAACAAAGAAGAACCAATTTTAACAAAACAGTTAAATTTTTCACCAAAATAATAAATTTTCAATTAAAATGATCAATCTTTATCTCGAATAAGTGAATTTTAAACAGAAAGATTCGTTTTTGAGAAAAGATTTCAATTTTGAACAAAGCAGTTTTATTTTTGATCAACACGATTAATTTTTTCTACCATTTTAGACCATATAGAGAAACAAATTAAAGTCAAAATAAAAAATACATGAAGGTTCACCAAAATGTTTGCATTATTAAATACAAATAAAACCAATTTTCAACAAAATAGTTAAATTTTGAACAAAAAAATATCCATTTTCGAACAAAAATGGAATAGAAGAATCGTTTTTATCCAGGAAGACGAATTTTATTGAAGACATGAATATTAAATTAATAAGATGAATTGTCAAATAACAAATGAATAGTTGAATTTTCAGTTAACAAATGCATTTTTAACAAAAGATACGAACGTTCAACTAAATTAATGGTTCGTCAACTTAAATAGTGGAATTTTAAACCAAAAACATGAATTTTGAAATAAATTGATGAGTCTTTAACTAGAATCATTAAATTTCCCATAAAAAGAATTACTTTCAGCCCAGAATATTGATTTACAACAAAAGGTCAAAATTTTCAACCAAAAATAATTTTTTAAACAAATATTAAATAGTTATATTTTAATTAGGAAAATTAATTTTAAATAACAAATAGAACAAGACACTAATTTTCAACAAAATAGTTCAAGCTGCACTTAAAATAAAATTAATAAACTGAACTTCAAGTCAAAAAATTGATTTCAAACAAATGAGCGTGTTATTCCATTTAATATTGCAATTAAAAAGAATCACTACGGTCTTGAAAAAATTCCCTGTTGTTTCCAGGTGTATCCTGATATATACAAATTCCCTGACAATTCCAGATTTTCCAGGTTTTCCAGGTAGGGTAGATACCCTGTTTATACGAAAAAATGATAGCCCGAAGCCCCTAAGATAAATTGTGAAAGTGATGTACTGATATATTTTAAAAATAAAAGAATTACACAAGATTGCTAAACTTATATTTAAAAATTGTTTAATATTGAAGTTTTAGGAAAAAAAATTTTCTTATAGGGGGTTCCCTGATAATTGAAGCGGCTTTGAAAATCATTAGCCAATTATTGTACGCAGTTGCATAACGCCTAACAACGTACGCGATGCATTACAGGACGACGGAATGCACCGAACAAAGAGTGTGCAATAAATTTTGATAATCAAATTAAAGAGTGTTTTCGGTGATTCTTAAGTGGTCGTACTTTAGTGAAATGTACCCTAGCTCTGATAGGCTAGCAACGTCCAAAACAATGCGATTTTAAGACTGAATGTGACTGTTAATTAATGGAATTCGTCATTTTAGAAGCAGTGAGTGGAACTCGTCCTGGATGAATTAAAATCAATCAAAATTGGCCCAAAAATGTTCAAAAGGCATTTGTTTGTGATAGTAGTATTAAGGCCCTTTATTAGCACGTCTAATCGCATCCGAATTTTGAGGCCACACGGTTAAATATTTTTGTCTAATTTTTGTCATACCTTATCCAAACAACGATATTTCAATTCAAGGGGTGCCGGGTTTTCGATAAAATGTTTATATTTTGTTCAATAATAAAAAAGTAAAGAACAGTAGTTGTGATGCGCAGGGTTAGTAGGTGATGCGCGTATAATCTAGATTATAATCTATAATGTAATGATTGTATTAAAAAATCGACTCTGCTTGCTTCAAGATATAAGTGTGTAGATAACGTTTGCAAGAAATAACTGAAAAATATTCAACCGTTCGGCCTACAAATTCAGAACCGAATACTCGATAGCTAAATATCCTAAACCAAAAAAAAACACTTTTACCATTGATTGATTGTTTCATCAATTGCAGATAATGATATTTTTTACGGTTCACGGAGAAAAAAATGTTAAGCAAATTAAGTTTTTTCTTACAAAACACTAAATTGTCTGCCAAAAATAACTCGTAATAATAAGCTATAGATTATTATTATTATAAGTCAAACCTATGCCCAAAATATTTGGAAACACTCTACTTATGGCTTAAGGATTTTGTATTTGGAAAAAATCTAAAAAATACCGTCTTTATAAGCATATAAATAAATTAATTTTGTAAATTGAAATTGAATTAATCAATGATTTTATAGTATCAGTTTTTCTAACCGGTCGAAAGCTCATCACAATGCCCGGCTTTATTCGTTCCGTGTCATTCATCACCCTGTGGGGAGTCTGCTGACTCCAGTTTGACGAGGGTGAGAAAAGGCTCGCTGCGGACATGCATGTACAGATATCACTGCGTGTCACTGCTATTGTTCTTTATTTTGATTATCAAACAAAATATAAAATTTTTATTGAAAACCGGGCTCTACTTGATTTGAGATATGGTTCTTTAGATGAAGTATGCCAAAAATTAGACAAAAATATTGAACCGTGAGACCTTAAATTTCAGATGCATTTGCCATGCTGATAAAGTGCCTTAGGAAGGCAGCGGTCTAATGTGTGGAAATGCTTAGAAGAGTCCTTCGCCATAACAACGCGTTCGTCCAGTCATTGCAACTTGTTCAGGAATGTCTGGTGAGACGTGGCCTTACACACCATCGACAGTCCCCATATAGTCCTGACGTGGCTCTCTGTGATTCCTGGCTGTTTCACAAATTGAAGTATCGTCTGAAAGGTAAAAGAAATTTAGACTTGTAGGAAATAGATCAAAATGCAATAAAACAGCTGCTAAGTATTCCGAAAGTTTACTTTAAGGTGTTCTTCCGAAAGGGAGGATTAGAATTATCTCTTTCTCTCCTGGTATACCATAAGGTCGGATACTTTTCGGACAGACCTTGTATATTTTATTTCAGATAAGCAGCATACCTGTTTCAATTATTTAATTGGTTTGAAGTAGTAGTGAATATGCAACGACTGTCGAAGTTCTTAATCAAAACTCAAAATAATTAAAATAAGCAATGAAAGCATTTGACGCTGAAAATATCTGGATTAATATTAAACTTTGAAATTGATAATAATGCAAATATTTATCGCACAATTGTAAATATCAGAAGATGATGACAGAATTAAACTAGATGTAGATTTAATGTGTAGTGCACACATGCGAAGAGAAAAAAGAGGAATGCTCGTTAACAGTTCACACTGCCGGATTTGACGCTGGTTGATAGGAAAGGTTTCAGTTACCAGCATAATAATTAGCAATTTTGCTGAAGGGTGAGAGGAAAGGAGAGGAATAGGTGGGTTGATATAGGCGCAGACCCCCTCTGGCGTATCAATCAACTACGGAGCCATGAAACGGCTTTCTGGCGAATATTTTGGGGATCGAGTTATAGCCAGAATTACGCATACACATGCATTTGACACTCACTTTTCCACAATGGACAGAACTGAAAAATTGGTTACTTTTGGTGAGAAAATTCGTCGTCGTAGTACATTAGAGTCCGAAAATTATAGAATTTTGCCGGTATCTGGCTGTATGTCTGTCTGTATGTATGGTTACCTGAATGTTGTAGCCATGCAAACTTTTGAAGGATTTGTCGAATCGAGCCAGCCTTTGCTAACTTCTTAAGGTTCCCAAAATAAAGGTTAAATTCGTTAAACAGATATTTCCAACCAAAATAAAAAAATTTAGAGCATTTTCAACATTTGAAATTTGTTTTTTTAATTAAACGAAATGTTTTTAACGTTTCTTACAAACGGGTAGAAGGCTTGCAAATTATATAAAATTTTCAATTTAGACTGAAATTAGAATAGTTATATACTTTTGAAAATTTTGAAATTGTTCAGAAAAATAGACAAAAATATTTATCTGATAGATTAAGAAATTTCATGTTTTTCAACAGTTTTAAATTTTCAAAAAAGGGAAAAAAGTATGAAATTTTTGTTTTTAGCAGATGCGTTTGTTTAAAACGTTGTTTCTAGTAGATTTCAACAAGATTTACCAATTATGTTGATAAGATTTTTCAAGTGGACACAAATTATCGAGCGCGAAGCGCTAGTTTCGCAATTAGAATGTAATCGTCAAAGCCTTAGGTGCTTTAAGAACTTTTTTCAAAAACAAATCTAACAAGGTTTCCGTTACAATTTATACCTGTAAATCCTCAGAAGTCTGAATCTCAGTTTTCGATTAAGGTTATAATATTTATGATATTTGAAAAAATGTAGTATAATCGTGCGCATAAAACGTGCAAAAACAAGCGCGAAGCGCCGCGCGCCCGGCGCGCAATGAGTTTGTGGCCGGGCAACGGGCATATTTTTTTAGGAGGGGGACAACATTTTTCAATATTTTTTCTATGCGCTTTCTAATTTTTTACTATAGTAAGCGGCGCATTAAATTTAACACAATTTAATTAAACCCTTGAAATCTTGAAAATCCTATTAAAACACTCTTTTTATTATGAGATTCATTTTGATATCCCTCTAATATTTCAAAAAATTTTAATCTTCACAATCCGTAGAAATAAAATCCTTTAAAAATGAAATTAGATTTAAGAAATTCTTAAAAATTGCATGCATTTTTTAACAATTTCATAAATTCAATTCTTTAGAAATTCCTTGGAATTCCTGGAAGTACCCTAAATTACCTCAAGTCCTTTAAAATCTTTTAAAATATATATAAATTTATTAAGGCGTTTAGAAACTTTGACATATCTTTTAAGGTACCCTAAAATATTTAAAATCGCTTAAAAACAATTAACATTTTTCAAATCTACTTCAAATTTAAAAAATTCTTTCAAATTTTTGAAATACTTTCAAATTTCTCCATTCTTGTGAATTAATTCTTTAAAAGCTATTGAAATATCTTAAAATCCTTTAAAATCATGTGCAATTACATGAAATCCAATAATCTTCCTTAAAATATTTGAAGCCCTATGAAATCCTTTTTTATGAAGGTACTTATCGACAATATATAAAATCCCTTAAAAGTACTACAATTTTCGATTAACTTATAAAATTCTTTAAAATCCTTAAAAATATTTGTTAATTTTTGAAATCCTCTGAAATCCTTTGGATTCTTTTTCAATATCCTAAAATCGTATAAATTCTACGAAATCCTTTCAAAGCTTCTTTTAAAATTTAAAGAAATCCTTTACTAACGCAGTTTAACTAAAATATTTAAAATTCTCTGAAATCCTTTCATTTTTGTAAACTTCTTGTACTTTATAGAAAAATCCTTTGCAATTTTTAATATTTTGTAAAGTTCCTTGAAATAATATTAAATGCTCTTACTAATTAATATGCAATCCTTTGGACTGCTGTGAAGTCTTTAAAATCTTCTAAGTTTCCTTAAAACGATGAAAGCCTTTGGAAATTCCTTAAAATAATTAAAATCCTTCGAAATTCTATGAATTTTTCTGAAGTAATTTGGAATCCTTTAAACTCCCTTAAAGAATCTTAAATATTTTTAACTTTTCTAAAAAAATTGGGTAGATAAGCTTTCAGGACTTGTCTGCTAGACAGTTATCGATTTAGTTGGTGAGTTCCAGTCCGCTTCTGAACTGTCTTCAATATGCATACAAATAAATAATGATATGTTTTTTTTCACCTAAAAGTATTTGAATAAAGGAAACTAACCTTTTTTAGATAATAGGAAGAAACCTAATTTCAAAAAGAGTCTCATCAAATTTTAGGACGATTTGATCAATTAAAAAAGGTTTAATTTTAATTTAAAACTAGCTTACCCAATTTTTTTCAAGTAACTATTTCTTTTTTTAAATTTTTTACCACTCAAAGAATTTAATTTTTATATATCGTTTAAGATTAAAGTGAAGTTTGATATTGTTAAAAATTAATCAGTTGGTAATTAATTAATCAGTTTACAACATAAAAATCAACGAACAATTATTTTCATTGATAATTTCAAATTATTTCTGCTTTATATTTATATAAAAATTAGAATTTTTAATAACATTCTTAACTAATTTAAGAAAAGTTATAATATATTTGTGAAAATTGAACTCAGATACTTGTTTCACATAGAGCCTCGGTGGCTCAGTGGTTAGACGCTCGGACTTCACCTCAGAGGTCCGGGGTTCGATCCCTGAGCCGGTAC
>JAAAKG020136313.1:0-13245 GCA_010014905.2 Druon quercuslanigerum
GTTTTCTACGCTGGGGTCCAATGGCCCCCGTGTGGCATTTATCGATATTTTTTTGACGTGTGGCATTTAAGGGTTAATTACCTTTTTTGAAAGAAAACGTCCAAAAGGAGATGAAAATTGTAGGATTCAGATGATGCATACCAATTTTTAACATTAGAGTTGTATGCATTTCTCACCAGATGAATTATGAAAGACATAAAAATTAAAAATTTTAAATAGAGGAGGAAAATTTAATGGACATGTAATGCAAATTGGTACATTAATCTATGATAATTCTATATAACTTGAGCATAGAGAATAATTTTTCTGCTTCCTTTTTCGCCTAACGAGATTGTCACTGCAGCATATTATAACCAGCTGGGAAGCTTTACCAAGTCCTTTGATCTTCTGCTGCAGGAAATCGCATGTCAAATTCTAAACTAACTCACAAATGCAAGGTTTCCAGAATCCTTGAAACAAACATTAATCCAATTTTCAAACAAGAGACTTAAACCATTTACATTTTAGAAGTTTATAACTTGCATTCGGCTTTCAACAATAAGACTAAAGTAGAACCTTATTGTTGATGCTAGGGAGAGTTTTGGATAGATATTAAGGATGTGCACTACGTACAATCAATCTCAATAGTCGCTAATCTTCAAAATTATTTATAAAATTGAAAAAATAGATCTATTATGAATTTCTCTAAATCTTAGCGGAAGCTTCTAAGTGTACTTTAGAACAAAAAAGTAAGGTGAAAATTGTTTATTTAACGGTACTTCTTTAGATTTTTATTTTTTATATTCTCTTTATTGGAATGTTACAATTCTGTATATGATTATCTACAATTTTAGTTAGGTGGTGTTAATTAAAATTTGAACTATGATTGTTTATAACAATAATAACTGTATGATTTCTAGATTATTTTTTCAAATAAAATCAACCCAAATAGAAAAGAGAGAATCTTTCGAAGAATAAAAAAACTCCGAACCAATCAAAACTATTCAGAATGATATCAAAATCGGTAGTCAACACAATCGGCAATAATTTTAGTTAATATTTTTTTCTATTTAAAATTAACTTTTATAAAAATGATAGAATTTTTGATTTAGAATGTGCTTGCAAGGATACAAATTTCATAAAACTGTTTATGAAGCTATTCATAGCACAAAAATTAGTTGGAGAAGAGGTCCCGAGAGATAGGAGAGCCCAGGGGGCTCTCTATCGTTTTCTCTTCAATTGTTTACAAACAATTCACCATTCAACTTTTTCTCCATAAATGCTAAAAAATTCGTTGTCTCCTTTTCAATTCTTATAGGAAACAGATTTTTCTAAGGGGTCTCAATATTTTTCTACGCCTGTTGACATGGCCTGATATGACTCAACGATCTCCGGGGCGTTGATTAAAAAGCCTTCTGAATTATAAGGGTTTTCTACAACATTTTCAATTATTGCGATTTATTCATGGATTATTATATTACCGAGTTAATATAAATTCTGCCACTTTGTTTTTATTTATAATTTTATAATGGTCATTTCATGAGCTCATTGCTTCCTCATTATGATTAATAATCAAATCATTTTTCTTTCTCAATAAAAATGCATTTATGATTTTTAAAATTATCTCAAATTAATAACGACAATACTTTAAAATAAAATATAAATATTAATTTAAACATATATATATATATATATATATATAATAGTTATTATGATAAATATTAATATCATGTTAATGAAAAAAGTTTCCCTATAGAAAACCCATTTTTAAACTACTTTAAATGACCATAACTTCCTTACTCTTCAGTGAAGTGTATTAATAATATAGGTTAATCAATTTGTCTCTTTTATATTATTGCCTCAACTTTAAATTGTACCAATGAAAAAATTTCTACTAAAAAAACCCATTTTAAAAATATCGTGAGTTGAAATAAATGTAATAAAGAATCCTAGAAATCCTTTGTCATCAATTTATCTGTAGTGTCTTCATGTTATCGTGTTCACAAAAAAGTGTGACATCCACAGCCAAATCTATAAACAAACATACATTCGTACAATTACTTAAAATAATGTATTCGATATTTTTTAATTAAGGAAAATTTAATTATAAACAGTTTTTTTCTATGAGGAAGCATAAAAGAATCAATCAAATTTTTAAAAAATATTTTCTAGTGGTGCTGTATTAATCAACATTTTTCAAGTAAATTACGTTACTCCTTTGTTTAATTGAAACCTCTATTTTAATTAGAACTCAACAAAGATGTAATAGCAAAGATGACTATTGCATTTCTTTTTTATTCGCAAATAAAAAAGAAGGAAGACATTAATCTGGAGAGTAGAAAAGTCATGAAGGAGGGACAGTATATCACAAAGTAGAGAAAGAGTAATTTTCGCCATGTCTCAAGAATAGTACAAAGAAAAGAGATAATCTAATTTTGAAAATATATAGAACATATTTCATAGTGTTAACCATTATTTATATATAATGCAATTTGTATTGAATGTTACAGAAAGTTTACTTAATATTCTATTATTATATTATATATTGTTGCTTTAAACACATCTTTGTTTGCAAATTTTCTGGATTTTATTAATATATAGGAATGGTTCATAAAGCTTTAGAATGTCCAGAGATGATTTATATTAATCTGAAGTAGTAGAATAGTATGGATTTTTCAAGAAAATTATAGAATTTTTTGTACTTTTTAGGGAAATTTTAAAATACTTGAAAATTGTGTAGATCTTCTCAGAATTAATATAGTAGATTATCCAAAACGTACTAGAATTTGCTAAAAATTTCTAGAAATTTATAAGAATGTATGTTCTTTCCTATATTTTGTTTAATAGATTATTATTCTTCAAATTCAAAGTATTCTGTATTTTTATTCAATGTACTCTAACTAGGGGCGTAAAGTCGTTTATTCAAATTTTTAATATAAATTTAGACACGATTGGAAAATTATATTTTTTGAAATAGACAAAAAGTAACTGTACATTAAACCAGCTGGATTTCCTCTGATTATAATAATGTTTAAAATAAAAACTACTTCTTTCTCAGGAGAAAATTGATCCAAAAGTCAAGTTGATTCTTCAAATTTTTACTTTTTTGAATATTTGCATAAATCGAATTTCGAAAATTTGGTTTCACTTTTGGCTCCATTTTTCTTTCTGAAAAAAATTAGTTATTTACATACAAAGAAAAAAAATAAGCTAAGGAAATCAAGCCGGTGTGATGTACACCTAGATTTTTTTCTATTTCGAAAAATTCGAAAGTGGCTAACAGCAACTTTTTATAATGTCTATTTTGGAAGTCAGAGCTTATATAAACCAAAAAATTTGGCTGCATGTACCGAAATTTGAGTAAAAATAGTCCTTTTTCTAGATCACGCTAGCTGTGCCGAAAAAATCGGTTATTGGTACCGAAATTTCTTTACAAGTAGTCATTGTGGAAATTTCGGTACTTTTTTTAAATATTCTAAATAATTATACAATATTTCGGGAAGTTTCATAATGTTCATCAATGTTTTTCTATTTAATAAAACGTTGTAGAATGTACAAGAGCAATAAAAAGTAGCAAGTTTTTAGGAAATAGTCGAATTCTTAACTAAAAAAGACAACATTTTAACAAAAATTAGAAAAGTTAAAATTTCAGTTTAAAATTTTCAATAAAAAATTACTTTGAAACCAAAAAAAGCGAATTTACAACAAATTATTTAAATTTTGCATTATAACGATATAAGTTTTTAAATAAAATAATAAACCTTCTAGCAAAAAAATGAAGTTTTGACTATATAATTCAACTTTTACCCAAGAAATCGAACGTACCAAGAAGGTACATTTTTTACACCCTGCTAAAAACAGATACATTTTTTACTTCATGATTGTATTTTCAACTAAAAAGGATCAATTTGTAACGAAATTGTCTCACTTCTATCTAAATAAGATAAATTTTTAACAAAAAATTGCAAAGTTAAATTTTCAGTTTAAGAACTAATTAAAAAAAAAGAGAAAACCAATTCTAAACAAAATAGTTAAATTTTCAAATAAAAAAATTAATTTTCAACAAAGGTGTTAACTTTTAACTCAACTGATAATCTCCTATCAAGAAAATTATTTTTGAAAAGGTCAGTTTAATTGTTAATCAGGTAGTTAGATTTCCAACAAAAAAATATGAATTTATAACAAAATAGTGAATTGCTCAACCAAAAAAGATTAATTTTCAACCAAAAATCTGTATTATAACTTAAACGGGGGAAATTTTTACTAGAAAAGATTAAAATTTTAAACGAGGAAGACGAATTTTCAGCAAAAGAGTAGAACTTTTAACCAAGAATGATTCTTCAGTCGAGAAAGTTAAAAAATTGCAAGTAAATCTTCGAATTTCCAAGCCAAAGAGCCAAATTTTCTACAAAAAAGTTAAAATTTGTGAGCGAATCCGCTTTCAAGAATTTAAAGAAGAAAGCTGCGATTTTGCCATTTTTCAAATGTTTTCAGTTTAATTAAAAGATAAATATTTTCCACATCGAATAAAGAAGAAAATCCCGAATATCGATGCTCGTTTAAAAAATACTGCAATTTAAAAAAAAAAAAACTTTTTATCAAACTGACACCATGACCTAGGCTATTCTGGAAATTTAGCCTAATTTAAAATGGAGCTGGCGACACAAAATTATTTTTGAGTATCGGATAATTCTGATGCGCAATGTGCTGATGAAATGAAAAGTCCAGAATCTGTAGAAAAGCGTTCCACATTATTTTTTCCCAATTTCGGGATTAAATTCATCAAGTTTGTTGATTTTTAAAATGAATGAATTGCAATCTCGAACTACTATTTCATTTTTTTTTAACAAGCAATTGATTTCTTCAATATTACAATAGCAGTATACCGATGAATCTACATAAAATAAAATTTCTATAGCTCGAACTCTAAAATAGATCTGACCTCAATTGCTCTGTTTCCTAGTTTATGCCGACATGACTGAAGTCTCAATGTCCATCGACTTCCGTTTGCCAAGAGGACTGCAGTCCCGGATGTGGGAGATGCGAATTGTTCAGCTTCCGTTCGCTCAACGCGCCCCGGCTGGATGTCTCCAGTACTTCCAAGCTCCAAATGGAACACTGAAGACTCTCAATTACTTACCTAACGGGAGATTTTTGGCTTCTCAAGATTATCTGATTTGTGTGAAACAGAAGTCCGGAATGTGCAGCATATCCTACGCGCCATGCACTTCCGATTCGTTTCGAATTGGCCCCTCGAGATTCGAGGGCAATGGAACTTCCGGAAACATGGATCTCGAGGGTTCCGGCAGTGGACCAGAACCGACACTTCAACGCTGCAGAGACAGGGTTCTCATACCTTGTGACTTCGAGGAATTTATCACGGTAATTTACTCTTTTCCATATCGATTTTAATATACAGCTTTTCCAAACAAAAATTTCTTCAGACCGCCTGATCACTGCTAATAAAAAAACGGTGAAAAATAATGTTTAAAAATGCATTGCGGGCTGGTTTTAATCCAACTAGTGAAAATTTTATATCTTGTATCTTCAGAATTCACCGTAATTGGTATCATCTTACCTCACATATATTCAGAAGACTATGCCGAAGTGTACCCATGAGTACCGAAATTTCAATAAATATTGTTTTAAAAATTCATTAATCTGAATTTCTAATTTAATATGATCTTTAATTTTGATTCTGATTCCAATTCGATTTATAATAATTAAATCATTGCCCATTTAAAATCGTATAAGTAAGAACGATGTTTTCGGCATATACCATCAGTGTTTGATGTTAACTCTAAAGAACAGGTCATTGTAGATAAATTTTTTACTTTCAGTGAATTAATTATAAAACCGAAAAAAATATATTATAATAGATTTACAGCTGTCTGAGTTGGAACCAACAACCTCCGCACTACATTAGATACGTGCTACCAATTACGCCACCACAATCCACCAGTGAAAATTTTATAACTCGAACCTTCCGAATTTATCGTATTTTTATTAGATATTCTCGGATTGTGTTGGCTTAATTGTTAGGTCATCTCACATGTATGCACGGGGTGTTAGTTAAAATCCAACCAACAGTACATTTTTTAGAATTTATTTTCTTATGTTTCTTAATTGTTTCACTAAAAATAAAAAAAAATTACCAGCATAGACCTGTGATTCAGATTTAATATTAAACACTGATACAAACCTTAATAAATCGGACTTTAATATAGAGCTTTAAATTTCCAATACTTTATAATTTAATTCCTAGAAATTATATGAGAATTAGAATTGCATCTAGAAATCATATTAAAATGGTAGAAATAAATTTTTTGAATTTTGAACTCTATTTATATTGAAATTTCAGTACACGTAACCACGGAAATTTTAAAACCTTATCCTTTAATTCACTTTCTCTTCCTGAAGAAATGATTTCCTACATTTGAATGCCAATAAAAAAAGGTCTGTAACCCAGTAACTCCAGAAACCCTGTTAGAAAATATCTCAGAATAAGGTAAAAAAAATAGTACTTTTTTATTTAAAAAAGAAACAATACAATGTACTCATTTTTATATTTCTGGCACTCTCGTTAAGGATTAATTATATTATTATTAACATGTAACCTTCTGCAATAATGAAAAAATAATATTTTCTGTAAATTAAATGATCAATATTAGCGTAAAAATAGGCTTCAAGATCTTATGCTTTTCTTATAGACATGCACACAATTTTGGAAGCAGTGATACAATTTTAAAGTAATTAAGGTATTCTATAGAACACTATAATTGTTCATATAAAATTTCTTTTAAATTATTCTATTATTGAGATTCTAAATTTTTCACACCAGTTAGAAAAAGAAAAATTTTCTTCATGAAAAAAACTGCATATATACATTTTTAGGTTATGTTTGTGTTTTAAATTTACACTTTTTGTGAATGTCAGTATATGTTAAAATTTTCTCAACAATTTAAAACAATTTCTTGTTAATTTCTGTTAGTAAAACTTGTTTTAAAGGGTTATTTATAATCAAATACATTACATTTCCGAAAAAAATCAAGGCATAGCCTCAAAATTGAATCACCTCTTTTTACTTAATAAACATTAGAATAACATATTTTTAAGATGATTAGGACATTTTCATGTTTTGAACCCTATCTGTCATCTAAGTGGAAAATTAGCTAATTTCAATAGTTTCTATGTGAAAAGAAAAAATTTTTTAATTCGAATATAGATTTTATTGAACAGAGGAATAGGCCCTAATCATCTACAAAGATGTTATTCTAGTATTTATAGACCAAAATCAGGTAATTCCATGTTGAGGTTGGTTTCTGGTTACAATACCCTTTAAATTAAAATTTTTTTTTTATGTAATTTTTAATCACATTTTTGTAGTAAATTGTAAATAAATTTACCTTTAGGCGAAGTATAAGAAATCACAACACAGTGAAGGTTATATTTTCGATTAAATGTTATAATTATGTTTGTGAGATATTTATTATACAACAATAGGTTAAATTATCAAAAATTAACTGTAATATCTTGAAAATTTTTTTTATCTGACAAATGAGAACTGTTTGGAAAATGAGAGAATACGTTAAATTGTCGATTGCGATTACCTCCGTCATGTGCCGTGAAATACCGTCCAAACGTATTGTTTTGAATTTCGCAGATATTAATAAAATTCCTAAATATCATATAAATCTGTTTTATACCAAAATAGTTCAGCAGGAGTTTCACTAATAAATGAAATATATTATAAAACCCAAATTCATGCGATGTAAAAGTCTTAAAAAAGAAAACACTGAAATATCGAAAACCCCAAGTTTGACTTTAAAACATGCTCAATTTATTTTTATGATTTTTAAGTGATTAACAATTACTATTATGTTAAAAATTTTAAAAGTTCACTAACTTAAAAGAAGCATATTAGAAGAGAAAACAAAAGCTTAAATTTTCTTTTATATTTGCCAATTGACTCTCCCCTACTCATGTTAACTTATCCTAATCTGTTCCATCCAATTTTGTTTTAAAAAGACAGTAAAAATCTTCAGTCGTCTTACTTGATCTCTACCTCTAATTAAATTGAGAAATTTACCATTGCACTTTTACCAGCAGTGACACGATTTCAGTAATTATAATATTTTACATCCTGAAATTCATCCCTTTATCCAATTTACAGCGAAGAATAAGTGTCCAGAAATTTTATTCGATGTTAATTATTCTCATAACGAGGTTAAAAGTGAAAAAAGCTCCAGGAAAGTGAGCTTACTGCAAATGAGTAGATATTCGTTATCCTGGAACATTATCTTCTTTTCTTTCCCGAGAAGTCTACCCTGGTTTTTTTCAATGTCTTTATCGGCTTTTATAGTTATCTCTGATCCGGGATAACGATCCTGCTTTATCGCATGGAAATAAGAATTTACGTTATTGAAAATCTGTAGTTTTATTGGTATTGGTAGGAGGGAATCAAACCTCATGGGGTAAACAAAATTGTGCTATAAAACCTTACTATTTAAATACGGACACATGGTTTAAAATTATGCTCGAAAATTCAATCCACGCCTAAATTATTAAATACTATATGTCCAGGGTTAATTATTCGTGAATGTTAGCATACAATACTATATGGACATACTATATATACTATACTATAAAATACACAATACACGATTGTTATATTCGCCCTGAGAGACATTTTTCGCATAGGAAATTTAATAGAGATGGCGTTAGGTTTAATGGCAAGCTAAAGTTTTAGTACTGTCGTATAAAGGTGCAAAATAAGGATCCATTTTATAAGAATATTCACAATATTTTCCTTTTTTGTTTGTTTTTTAAGCTTTCAGACTTTATAATGGTTAAAAGTACAAAGATTATTGATATTCTGACGATGAGCTTTGTTTTTATAGCTGAAAATATTTTGAGTAACAACACGAGACAAGTGACTAGGCTAACCTAATGGAGTTTGAGCAGTTGAATCCAAATCTGGATAATTTGCACGTTATTTTGATAATACCAATATACGCGAAAATAGACACATCGATGTTATATTATTAAGTCCAACGACTTGTAGAGACTTAATTTGTACACAATAATTCTCTATTGTGCCTTCTGTTTCCCCTAGCTTGGGTATTTCTAGGGATATTGAAGGTGTTTCTTAGATGATATAGATTTATACGGGAAAAAATAAGAAAACCATCATATGTTTTACAGTGTTGCCTGCAAAATCAGTCACTTGTCCTGCGCAGACATATTTTTTTGGTGGCCCTGTGTGACCAGAAAATCCCTAGGCTTTTCCCTACATTTTGCATCTAGAGAGGAATTGGAACAAGCCCGAAAAATTTGGCGCTCAAATTTAGATTTAGCACGCAAATCTGCAAAGGGTATGGCATTTTTGTTATTTTTTTCCCTTTAAATCTAGATGATATGAGAAATACCTTCAATTTCCCTAGACTTACCCAAGCTAGGGGAAACAGAAGGCACAATAGAGGACATATTTGGATTTAGCGGCTCAAAATCCATAAGGGTAACCTAGTCACTTTTCTCGGCCAGACAAATTTTTTGTTTGGCCTTTGTGACCAGAAATCCCTAGGCTTCTCCATACTTTTTGCATCTAGGGGAAAACTGAGACGTGTAGGAAAAATTCTGAGGCCAGATTCGGATTCAGCGGCTCAAAATCCATAATGGTAGCCTAGTCACTTGTCTCGTGCAGACAACTTTTTTTGTGAGCCTGTGTTATTATCGTATGCATTATTTATATTTGAGTATTCATCTGTCATCAAATCATTCGTATTTTTGTATGTAAAAATATTTAGAAATTTCAATTTCAATACATTTTTTAATAAAGAAGGCCGCCACTTTTTATAGTATAACTGTGAGGAAGTTTTATTTGCTGGACGTTTTATTGTCTGAATTATTCACGCTTTGAAAATCGTTTTCAAGAGAAAATAATCAGAATATTGTATTTTCTGAACCTTGGGAATTTATTGCTTAAAATTTTGCATGAAGAAAGATTTTACTATGGTGACAGTTTATTACCAAGGGGTTTTACGATAAAACTTTTATTTTCGAAAGAGCGATTCAAACTTTATATTATTGGACTACGATTGTCTCTTATCACTAGTGCTCTCAGGAAACTTTCGCATATAGTGATGCATTCCGGCTGTGGTCAGACATTGGTCTTTCTCAAGCGCCCGCGCTCGGCTACATGTGCTGTACTATAAATCACCTTTTGACAACCGCGGTTTTTCCCGCTTGCGGGCTCACACAAATAATAAACATCACTTTAAATTCCAGCAACTTGGGCCAGTCTGATTATTCTTCGGGGAGATCATTAATCGCGACTGAGTGCATTGGATCTCACAAGAGGTCGATGGTTGGGGCCCCCTCATCTCCACCCTTTTTTTATCCTTTTTCCTGTTGTGTTGTTGTAATAGGAAAGCGAATGCGGTATGAAAATTGGTACAAGTTTTTGAGCTCTTTTTTTGCGGCCCATTTTAATGAACTCTTTTGATGAATTTGATTCTTCAAGTACCTTCTTGCAAAAATAAATTTTAGAAAAAAGCCGATTCTTAAGTTAAATTTTTTTTTTGCTTTCAGCCTGGAAATGGTGGCGCTGGGATTTGTGACCTTGAACATTGTGGAAATTCTCTCTGTGGTCCTGGTGAATTTGACGCGGAAGGTAACTGTCGTGTAGAAACTTCTGCGTCCCCGTTTCACATTAGGGTTGCCTTTGGCCCTGGTGCAGACACCGGAACTTCGCGAGAAGATAACGTGGGCATGTGCCTGAATTATGAGCAGTTGCCATGTGTTCCTTGAACTTGATTGAGGTTACCCTGAATCCTTAACCCTCTTCCAACTGCTCAAAAAAAATCTCCAGCTTGGGAAGTTTCACTCCATGGAAAACTTTTCTCTGCCATTAGAAATAAAACTTTTTTTGGCACGAGTGCTGCCTTCTTGCTAATCTCATAAGAAAGTTATCAAAGTAGCTTTCGCGAAAGTTAAATATATTTTTCTCATGAAATACTCAAGTTCAAGAACTCTTCAGGAAATCTATTGATCTCGAATTATGTGCCCATCAGTAAATACTGTAGTTTTTCTCTCATAGCTGGAACAATACTAACAATTTGTGTTTGTTTGTCAAAATATAATATGTAAATATTTATAACCTGTAATTATCTCTTATAATTTATTATAATTAATAAAACATATTTATTGAATTGTCTGCATATAGCCAATGCTGAAATTTGTTATCAGAGGTGGAATGACTTTAGTTCCTCAGTGAGAAGATAGTTTAATGGAGGGGAAATATGAGCTTGTAATATATACAGTTTTCTTCATGGGAGATGAAATTATTTTGTGTGCGTGAAACTGGAAAATATGATTTATGACTTGAAGAAGTGGCTATTTCTGAGAATGAGAACTGAGCTTTGTGCAAGTATAGTTTGGAGTGTACGTGCGAATCAAGGAGAGAAATATTTTCTGGGAATAACTTATGAGAGGGTAAAGTTCTCGGATTAAATTTCTTCTGTATTCTGCTACAATTTTCCATCTTTGGCTTCAAGGAAATACAACTTTCTGTATGTTTAAATTAATTTTCCTATTTCTGAGAAAACATGTTTTTAAACTTTGGTTCCAAGAAATTTACAATGAAAATTTGTTGGCCAATTGCTCCCATTTAGATGCTAAATACTATCATGGAGACAAATTTAATATTGGACCTAAGATGCTTAGAATTTAAGGCTACAAATAGTATAAGTTAAATATAAATTATTTATTTAAGAGTATTTTACATCTTATTTTAAAAAAGTCTTAAGTTTACCTTTCAAAAAATTACACCTAAAAATACACGTTTTTAATAAGAAAACTCATAGAAAACCTGATGTGAACAGAGAAAAATGTCTGTTTTTTAATACTCTTGCGAGGTTAAATCAACGCTTTTAAATTATCTATTAAATTATTGAAAATACAGAAATATACTATTAGTATAGTACTTTTTGATAGAATTTAGTATTTAAAGATATAATTTAAATATAAAATAATTCTTGAAGTTTTAAGTTGTTAGTTTGTATACCGGACATAGGTCTTTTCGACGTAAAATCATCATCGATATTCTCAGTTTTCAACAGAATATGGTTATGTTAGATTTTTAGACCAAAAATAGATATTTCTAATAAAAAATTATTAGGTTTAACAGATTAACATTTTTTCTGTACTTTGTGCACGATTTTTAGCGCTTTAGAATGAAAATGGCCGTTTTAAAACCAATTTCTTTAGAATTTGACGGTTCATAGTTTTTTAAAAACATTACTTCGCGTAAGCGTTTTATAACAAATTAAAATCATGATAGTTCCAAAAAATTTTTGCATTTTTTATAGAATTTCTGGCTATGTTGACATTTTTCACAGGAAATCGGTTATTTACACTAAGAATCATTAAATTAATATGAAGATTGACAAATCTGAACAATTTTCTGCTATGTTATTCTGTTGCACCTCAAGGTAATTAAAATAATTAGTAAAATAGAACGATTTCGTATTATGTCAGTGATTTTCGCTGGAACTCAACATTTTTATTTTAAAAATGATCAGATTTTAAAGAAGATTCATAGTTTTTTTAAAAACAATTTTAGGTAGCATTAGCGTTTTTATTACAAGATCGGTTAGTGATTTTCGTCTCAAATTAATATTCTTAATGAAAAGAAATATATTTATATATTTACAACTGCTTAACATTTTTATTATGTTATGTTGGGATCTTACACAAGAAATCGGTATTTTTAGTAAAAAATTATAAGATTTCTAAAAAGATAAAAAATTTTCTAACAATTTTAGAATAAGCTAGAGGATCCTACGGTAAACATCGATAAAGGTTTCGAAGCCGTAGCCGACCGCGCGGTCCGCTAGGGAGAAGATTTCCAATTTTGTAACAATATAAGATTATGTTCCAAATTTTCACCGTAATTCGGCGATTTTCAACTGAATTATTTATAAATTAAACTAAAATTTTAAATATATTTAGTTCATGTTAATTTTTTCCATCGCATATTAGAATTTTTGAAAAATACAACGGTTTTATGGTCTATACTAAAATATTATATATTAATTGCATGGCAGCATTTTCTTATAACTGCTCCCAAAAATGTCACGATTTTACAGGAAAGACAAAAGCAGTCTGAAAAAACGTATTTTTTATTTAAAAAAAATCATAGTTAATTTTTTTGACCAATTATTGTTGAGTTCAACTCTAAAAACTATGATTGGAAAATTTTATGAG
>JAAAKG020136314.1:0-13244 GCA_010014905.2 Druon quercuslanigerum
CGCGCGACCCTCGCTGCCTGCGTCTAGTGTGCTCCGCTGGAGGTGCGGTGACTTACAGCTCTGTAACTTGGCAAGTTGCACTCCGATCGACTTAAAATTTTGAGGGAATATTTTTGAGATGTTATACTACAATAAAATAAAAAAAAAATGATTTTTTTTATCCTCTGGGCCCCCCCCCCCCCCCCTCCCCCTTAATACTCGGATAGAGGAACATAAAAGTGATGTGAATTTAGGATGCCATTATAAGAGTGTTCTTGTCAGGCATACGAGGGAATTTGTAGAAGTTCATCATGAGTTTCATTGGGATAATTTTATAATGTTGCATAGTGAAAGTAATGAGAGAAAGAGAGAATTTATGAAAATGCTTTATATTAAAATACAAAAAAAGTTTTATAATAATTATAAACCGATTTGGAAAAATTAAACAAAAGTTATGCTAATATGATTAATTACATTTGACGATGAGGTTCCATGAATTTTGTTTTTCTTTTACTTTTTCTACATCGGATTTACTTATGACAGATATTTCTTGTGTTTTTCAACAGATTGACCTACTGACGCTCATTCGACTTTCAGGTATCAAAGAGAGAACACCTGCTCTTTTCTGCAATTGTTTATAATTGTATTGTCTTGATAAGGGTAGTGTATGAGTACTGAAACGTTGGTAATATAAATTTATTTTTTATTTTCAATGTTCTTTTATTGTGATATGATAATAATAATAATAAAAAAGACGATAAAAAAAAGAGAAGCAAGGGGATATGGTGGATTGCCTTCTCATTTTTCTTTTTTTTTTTTATTTTTGTCTTAATTTTTTGTTTTAAAAAACTTTTTTTCAGATTATAACTGAAGCATTTTCTGTTTGTTCTTTGTGGTCCAAATTTCATCGTTGAATTCTTGTTTTTTACAGGAGTTTGCATTAAATAATAGTTGAAAATGTAACTCTTTGACTGTCCTGGAAGCTGAAGACAAATTTTCTTATTATCATCAAACGTTTGAATAAATATTCTAAAAATTTTTTTAATTTTATTCTCAGATCTTCAAAAATTAAATTGTTTTAAGGGTTTTTCAATGTTTTTATCAGTTTCAAATTTTTGTTACAACTTCTAAATATGTTTCAAAATTTTTCAAATTTTTCCTACAATTTCGTAAAAAATTCTACAACATTAATACTGCCTTTTATTGTTTAATATTATTTTTTTATAGTTTTACAAATATTATAGAATTTATTAAAACGTTTTCTGTTGTTCTTTTAAAATGAATGTTGTTCTCTTGCAATCTTTTAAATTTTAAAAAACCTTCTGAATCAAAACTTGTGACCATCTCTTTACTTTAATCGAAGTTATTCTCAAGTTTTGTAATCATGCAGAATGGAACACTTGTTTCGAAAATTTTTTAAAAAGTCATTCAAACATTGTTTTATGGAAATCTTCTACATTATTTTCTGAAATTTTAAGATATTATTTTCTTATTGTCTGAAAACGTTTTCAAATTTTTTTTCTTGACAATTTCAGAATTTTGTTTTGCAATGATTGCAAATTTTAATTTTTTAAGCCTTTCCAATTTTCTATTTATTAACAAGTTTTTTAAAACTTCTACATTTCCTTTAAAAGTGTTCCAATTTTCCCTTCAATCTTGTAATAAATTCTGCCAAATTGAATAAATTGGCTTTAATCTTCCAGATTACTTTTTCAAAAGTTTGCAAATGTTTTGAAGGCTCCTGAATCAGAACTTGTTAAAATCTCTTACATTTATTCAAATTTATTCTACAATTATGTAATCGCGCTTAATTAAAATTTTTTCTCGATATTTTCTACATTATTTTCCGAAATTTTTGAAAATAATTTAAAATCTTGGTAAATTTTTTTACAATTAATTTAAAAAAAAAAATTAACTTTAATTTTCCCTGCAAAATAAAGTTGAAAAATTTAATTTTTCAAACCAACAAAATCCCTTTAAATGCTTCACAATCTTAATTGTTCATTCTCCAAAAATCTCAATTTTATTTTAAATTGGTCGGTATCGATCATTTTTCCGTCATCAGTTACAATATTAAGTAAGTAAATATTTATATTTCTTTTACAGAGCAATTTTAAACACAGGGAATAAGTACGAAGGATACATCCCTGTTCATCGGGGTCTCGCTCATCCTCGTTCAGGGCCAGATGGAGGCTCGGAGGCACAAGTTCGGTAGCGCATGGTGAGGAAAACCCAAGATGATCCCCTGAAAAAGAGGCACCACGCTGGTTTCTGGCACTTGCTATTCCGTATAAAAAACTGACTTTCAATATCGCAATTTTCACAAAGACAGCAAAAAGCACATACTTCTTTCAAATTGGAAGTTATTACAGATAGTCCAAGTAACTACCTCAAATTTAAATCACTTCCTTATCTTCAGTAGAACCGAAGATACTTTAGTTGCATATTTATGTACAAAAAACGATTATTTATATTTTTTAATTTATTCAACGGTAATCTGTTCAGAAATATTTAAAGTGTCACCATGAATTTTTTCAGATTTTTCCTATTATTTTTTTAATAAAAAACTATGCTTCAAAGTTCACTGTCTTTAAAAGCGGTCAAATTTCCTTACTTTTTATCTCATTTTTAGATCTGCAAGCTACAAAAAATTTGTTACAACATTTTTTTTCGGTTCATGAGCGTACAACATTTTTACCTTTAAAATGATCTGCCTTTCATTAGGCTACGATTGTTTCTCCCTTACTTTTTCAACGTCAAACCCAGAGGACTCAAATTTTCTCGCCGATAGTAAGCAGTACTGCCAGCTGACAACGAAATAAATCTTCAGCACTCCCAGATATTTATCCCAGATTTCTTCAGGATTTCCTCAGATTTAAAAAGTCAATTTTTTAAAGAATTAATAATAATATTATAAATCATTGTACACTATATCTTAGCCCTTGAGCGAGGAAAAATTTAGCCGCGAATAAGGTAGTCGATACGATACTCGAACACTTAACGTCGTAACGTCAACTCTTGCCCATTTCAAAGCATTTTAAAGTATTTCAATTCGAAAAAGTATTAGGCTATTTTTAATTGTAAAAATAAACATGCTTTAAGCTATTTAAACAATAAAACATAGATTTTTAAACATGAACTTAAGGCCGTATATCGAGTGTTACAGCTGATCAAGGCAGTCCTGAGATCAATATTTTTTCACACATATTTAAAAATAAAAGTTTAAACAACGCTCTGAAACAGATGATACGTATGTCAGAAAAGATTCTTTTATTTGCAATTCAATTGTACACATTATATTCTGTATTATTTGTGTATAATGTTCGTGAGCGATTTTTGTTGTTTTACCCCACTATGATAAATATAAACCTGAATACGAGCCTTTTTGACAACACTGAAAATTCCTTCCAGTGTTCTACAACACGATCGGTACTACTTCAAATTATTAATTAAAAAAAAAAAACTTTTCACAATTCTAATTATTGAGAACCAGATACACATTCCTACGTGCCTTCTAATTATCGTGCCAAATTTTCAACACGATATCTCATTCCGTGTGAACGTATGTTGCTAAAGAAAAGTACCGATATAGCTTCCACCTTCCCTGTAATCGAAAATATATATTTTTTTAATTTTCGCCGGAACAAATCTGACACATGCATTTTATCGCCTCCTCGTTCATTTGCCAAACTATCAGAGCGATACCTCATTTCGTTTAGATGTAAGTTGGGAAATATAAATTAAGTCATAAGCAGCAGCGGTCGAACGCGACTTTACCTCTGGGAGCAATAGTCGAACAGGCAGAGAACATTAGTCGAATAGTGTGATCCGAAGTAGAAACAACATCTAGAACGCCTGTTGACTGTTGCACTTCAAACGAAAAATCTGTAAGTAGCAGTCAATAGCGTTATAGGTGTTATATTTTTAAAAATTTTAGAAATTCAAATCAGATTAAAATCCAAATTAAATTTCCATTTAACGTGCAATCATCAAATTGATGAAAACTCCTGTAAAAAAAACAAGAATCCAACGATCTAATTTGGATCAAAACAAGCAAACAAAAAATGCTTCTATTTTAATCTGAAAAAATCCTTGTTAAAAACAAAAATTTCAGACAAATATAAAAAAAAATAAAAAATCTGATTCAAATTTCTTAAATTTTAATTTATCTGACTTGGATTGGAGGTAATTTCATTGGAAGTTAATTAGGATTTTAAATTTTATTTTATTCTCATTTTAATTTATTCAATTTTAATTAGGCTGACTTGAATTTCAGGTTATTTCAATTTCAGGTTTATTTACAATGGGTTTGTCATTTGACCCTCACAACATTCCTGGGTGTCAGGGAGTGAGTTTCGGGGTGATGCTGTTCCTGTCGACTTGAATTTCAATATATTTTTTGTTTTAATTTTTTTTTTAATTAATTTTTTGCCTAGTTAAGGGCACTGTATGAGTGCCAAAACGTTGGTAATAGTATTTTACTTTTTATTTTCAATTTTACTTTTTTGTGATTTGATAATACTAAAAATAAAAAAGACGAAAGAAAGAAAAAAGAGAAAGAAGCCGATAAGGTTGGTTGCCTTCTCATTTTTCTTTCCTCTTTTTTATTTTTGTCTGAAGTTTTTGTTTTTAACAAGGATTTTTTTCAGATTACAATCGGATCATTTTTTGATTGTTTGGGTCCAAATTTGATCGTTGGATTCTTGTTTTTTTACAGGAGTTTCCATCAATTTGATGATTGGACGTTAAATGAGATATTTAATTTGGATTTTAATCTGATATAAATTTCCTAAATTTGAAAATTCAACTTCCTTCGAATAAATGAACATTCAAATATTCGATTGAGAAAGCAGCTATTAAGTTTTTTTTCAATAATGTTGTAGAAAATCCCACTTTCCTGTTTGAAAACCATTTCCCACCCCCTAGAAGTGTAATGTAATATATGGACGTACATTGAAATGATAAAAATATTGTTAAAATACTGCCAGCTTCAATTAATGAAAAGCCAATCAGGTTTTCAACAATATAAATTGCGAGATATTCGAGATGCACCTTTACATCACTTTTTGAAATAGGATGAAAGCTTTTCGAATTCTGTATATGATCCATTTACAATGAAAAATTCATTTTAAAATAAACTGCTACTCGTTTATATGTATTCGCCGCATTTTGGATGAACAATAAGATTAATCGGTGTATTTTTGCCAGCCGAATGAAAGTCACTTTTGATAAAATCGCTGGCGTATCCAATTTGTAGAGACGTATGGATTTTATAACCAATTTTCGTCAATCGGCTCGCCAGATTTCTTCTCTGATTTGGCCAGGTTGTCTGAGTAGAGAGAGCATATACGATCTATAAATATATGTATGTGTATGTGTATAATTTTATTGAATCACGCAAACCCATGGAAGAGCTCCAGCGAGACCAAAGAGCTGGTTAAAGGAGGAAGCTTTCACTTAGCAGATTGAACCCGGCAGAGTTTTCTCTTCTAAGCTCCCTATCTCTTCGTCTCCCAATTTACTAGAACGCGATTTCGCGAATGCATAGGCGTCGCCATTTTTCATGTCGAACAAAAGCGATAGCTGTTTTTTTACCCGATGTAGACGAATGATCGTACGTGTTAAAAGGATTGATTTGCGATTTATTATTTACACCATAAATACCGTTTGAGAGTAGAGACGGGGCTCAGACTATATTTTCTGCTACTCTCCTTACCTTCCCCTATATCCCCTCCCATCAATTCGTTCTTCGCCTCAATGCATCGACAGCTTTTTTCACATCTACTTTCCCCTCTCCTTATCTCTTTATTTGACACTCCCCTCTCCTTCCCCAATCCAACATTTCGTCTACTTCCCTACATCTCTCCTTATTTTCCCAACTTCCCCTCCCCTCATTTTCAAAAAAATTATACTTCCATCAGCCTTGTTTCCTTCACTTTTTTCACATTTCACTTCTTCTCACCTGATCTAGTTCTCCTCCCTCACTTCTCATAGTTGGTCACTTCACACTTTAAGGGACGCTTATCTCTCTTAGCCACTGTCTACCTCCTCTACTTCGTCCTCTTCTCATTTATCTATTGGATACCATCCTTACGCTACTTCAACATCTGATGTTTCGTTCACTTTCCAACCTCTTATTTCACCTCCACCAACTTTCTGTGGTAGCTCTCTCCTTATTTTTCCAACTTTACCTCCCCTCATGTACCGAAACTTATAATTCCATCACCCTTAAATCCTTTACTTTCTTCACGTTTTACTTCTTCTCTGGACCTTTTCCCGTCACTTCTCCTAGTTGCCCACTCCTCACTTTAATGGACGCTTATCTCTCTTACCCAACTTGTATCTCCGCTACTTCACCCTCTCCTTACCTATCCATTGGATACTCCCCTCACCCTTCTTCCCAACAGACGTTTTGTCCGGTTCCCAACCTCTTGCTTTAACTCCACTACCTTTCCGTAATACCCTTTTCCTTATTTTTTCAAATTTACCTCCTCTCATGTCCCGAAACTCATAATTCCATCTCCCTTAATTCCTCTACTTTCTTCACATTTTACTTCTTCTAACTCCCCCTAGATCTCTTTTCGCCACTTCTCCTAGTTGCCAACTCCACACTTTAACGGACGCTTATCTCCCTTAACCAACTTTTAACTCCGCTACTTCGCCCTCTCCTCACCTCTACATTGGATACTCCCGCTACTATACTTCCTAATTGCTCTGCTTATTTTTTCGACTTTCCCTCTTCTCATTTCCCGAAACTTCTCATAGTTTACTCACTCTTATTTATCCTACTTTCTCCACTTGTCACTTCTTCTCACTCTTTCTAGTTATTGTCCCCTCACTTCCTCTAGTTACTCATTCTACATTTTAAGCGACGCTTAACTCCCTTAATTAACTTCTACCTCCTCTGATTTTCCCACCCATCACCCTTTCCTTATTTCCCCCCTCTTCTCTTTCTTTCTCTGTCCTTTTTTTTATATTCTTCTTAACTTCTCCTCACACTTAATACTCCGCTTCCCCTCCCTATTTCAAAATTTTCCTGCTCTTACTCCTCTGCTTCCTGCTCTTACTCATCTACTTCCTGCCCTTCTCACTTCCCCGGGTAACACTATTATTTTCTACTGTCCTGATTCACATTTCCCCTCACTTTCCCTAGGCCTCCATCCCTAATTTCCCCCACTCTACTTACACCAGTGTAATTCAATTGTAATCCGGTGTAGCTCAAGAGTTACTCAATATATTCCAAAGTAATCCAGTTTAAAAATTCGTCTCTTTGAGTAGAAAGTTAATCTTCGCAGGAAACTTAATTCTTATTGCTTTTGTAAAAAATTAATTTTTTGATAAAATTAAATAAATGTAATTCAAAAGAAATAAGCAATTAGTTAGAAAGTCATTTTTTGGTAAAATTTCTTATTCAACATTCTCAATTTAACTCAATATAATTTAAAGTAATCCAATCCAAAAATACGTCTCTTAAAGTAGAAAATTAATCTTCCATGAAATATTAATTCTTATTGCTTTTAAAAAATTAATTTTTTGATAAAAAAAATTAATCTAGCTTCTAGGAAATTCATTAATTTTGTTAGAAAGCCCTTTTTTGATAAATGGTAATTGTTTCCATTTATGTAAATTAAACTATATTTTTGAAAATTCTATTTTTTTGTCAAAAATCTTTTATTTAATTGAATATTGACCTTTTTTACTTTTATTTGAAAATTGATAGAAAATTGAACTATTTGATAAAAATTCAAAGATTTTATGTAGAATTATTTTGCTAAAAATAAAATTTTTAATTGCATATATAATTGTATCATTTATAATTGCAAATTAATATTTTTGCGATATAATTTGGTCTTTTTCGATTTTTTTTTACTGGAAACTAAAGTTTTCCATTTTTTATTGTAAATTTATCTTTTTTATAATTAATTTATTTGGTTAAAGATATATAATTTTAGTTAAAATTCATTTTTTCAGGAAGTTAGAAAGCCATTTTTTGATAAAAATTCTTATTTGACATTCTCAATTAAACTCAATACAATCCAAAGTAATCCAGTTTGAAAATTCGTCTCTTTTAGTAAAAAATTAATCTTGGTTAAAAACTTATTTCTTATTGTTTTTGAAAAATAAATCTTTTGATACAAAAAAATAATCTAGCTGGTAGTTAATTTATCAATTTGGTTAAAAAGCCGTTTTTTGGTAAAAATTCAACTCCGTTGTTGAAAACTCGTCTTTTTGATCAGAAAAGACGACTAATTTGGTAGAAAATTGTTACCTTTGATGTAAATAAACCATATTTTTAAAAATTCTATTTTTTTGGTCAAAAATTTTATTTTTTATTGAATATTGATCTTTTTTATGTTTATTTGAAAATTGATAGAAAATTGAACTATTTGCGAAAAATTCGACGATTTTATGTAGATTTTTTTTATTAAAAATAAAATTTTTAATTGAATATATATGTAATTGTATCGTTTATAATTGTAAATTAATCTTTTTGTGATAAAATTTTATCTTTTTCGATTTTTTTTTGCTGGAAACTAAAAGTTTCCAATTTTGATTGTAAATTTATATTTTTGAGTTATAAACTCAAATATTTGGTTAAAAAATTAATTTTTTAGTTACATTTTTTTTAACTGAAAATTTCTTCATTACATTTTTAACTGTAACTTGCTCTTTCGTAGGTAAAAATTGAGATACTTTGTTGAAAATTCAAGCATTTTGCTAAATATTGGTGTGTTTCTCATCGAAAATTGCTTCAAAATTGATTTTTTTGGTCGAAAATACATGTTTTCTGAATTAAATTTTTGAACTGAAAACGTAACTATTTCATTCTCGATTAAAAATTTATCTTTTTAGAAAAAATTGATTTGGTTAAAGATATATAATCGTGTTTTCTTTGGTCAAAAATTCATTTGTTCAGGAAAATGAAACTGTCGCATTTAAAAATGCCTCATTTTAGTTTTAAATTTATTTCTTTGAAGAACATTTATCTATTTTGTCAAAAATTTCTGTTTTTCGGACAAAAATTTTTTTGAAATTAAAAATATAAAAATTCCTTAATTTCTTGAAATTGAAAAAAAAATTATTTCCTAGCTCTAGTTTAAACTATCACATTTTTGGTGGATTTTATATCTTTTTTAGTTTAAAATGTATTGAAATGCATTAAACTTCATTTTAATTAAAAATTTATGTTTTTTAATTACAAATTAAACTACTTTGTAGAAAATTCTATTATTTGGTTTAAAATTGCCCTATTACCTTTTTTTTGATAAAATTCAAAGTCAGTTTTCACAAAAAACCCACTCTTATATTTTTCGCCATTTTATTGTTTAATTTGTGCATGATACATAATCTATCAGCAGAAATTGTAAAAAAATGGAAGAATAAGAATGATGAGGTTCTCCAGAAAATATTTTTTCCATGTTTTCAAAATCTGAAACAATAATTTTAAAGATTTTCTGGAAAACCCCACCTTTTATATTTTTCCCGATAATACTGCTCAATTTTTCCCAATAGAGAAAGGCATCTTATCAGCTTAGTGCGGGCTTAACCGTTTTTGATTCCAGAAAACTTTTTCTCCGTAAAAATTTAATTTTTTCATTTTGTTTCGTAAATTCTCCTGTTTACAAATTTTTAAATAAATTTATCAATATTGATATTATTTGTTATAAGAATTATCTTTGGAAGAATAATTAATTGATTATTATTTCTTTATTAAGCTTATTAATTTCTAATTTTAAAATTACATTAAATCTATATATTATAATATTATTAGGTCCAATAATTATTTTGTGAATAAAGATTATTAATTTCAATTATATCTTCCTTTTGAAAGTACAAAATTTAAAAAATGGAAATAATAAATATCTCAATTAAGTCAAATGTAGTAGAGGCCTGAAGCAAAAGATCTGTTTTTTTAAAAGAAAGCACAAAATTCAAATAGGCATAACATCATAAAAAACTTTTTTTGTGAATAAAAAAATTACGTGTAGCTTTCTCTTATTTGAAACGGATTCCTTATAATAAAATTTTTTGATTTAAAAATGAAAAAAAAGTTAAAGCTTCAGTCGAATGTAAATCGGACTTTTGAATAAGGAAATGATTATCATACATTTATGTTCTAATCCGGATTTTCCCTGGCGACATTCTCGAACAAATGACCACACAGGAATGTAAAATTGCACACAGTATAAGTGCAGTCAGATAAGGGAAGAAAAATAAAGAAAAGAAAGCATGAGTTCAGTTTCATTGTGATTAGCTTCCACGCTTGACCTAGGGGATTTTACGCTTTCAGAATGAACGCATCCATGCCAGATAGGCCGCTACGTGACTGCAAATTTTAATTCTGTTCCCACTGCGAATAGAAAATCTCGATTTGATGCCAGATTATATTTTAACGGCCAGCTCGAATGACCACGATTATAATTAAAAAATCATCCTTCTCTTTACCCATCTGAATTACAACTTCCATATTTTTTGTTAATAATTTAACTAATAATGTATGTATTTTGTTGAAAATTTATCTTTTTGGTTTATCATAATTTCTTTGGTTAAAAATTCGTATTTTTTTTAAATTAAAAATTATTTTATTTAATCGTATATAAAAATTTAATTTCTATTTTATTATAAGGAATCTGTTTTGAAACAAACAAGGCTTCACGTAATTTTTTCATTTACAAAAAAAAAGTTTTTTATGATGTTATGCCTATTCAAATTTTGTGCTTTATTAAAAAAAACAGATCTTTTTCTTCAGGCCCCTACAAATATATAATTTAAATTAATAATCTTTATTCACAAAATAATTATTGCACTTAATAATATCATAATATATAGATTTAATGTAATTTCAAAATTAGAACATAATAAGCTTAATGAAGAAATAATAATAAATTGATTATTATTCAAAAGATAATTTTGATTAAATCATTGAGTAAGATGGTAAAACGACATACTTCAGACCAATCGAATACGATATTAATTAATCCTTTATTATTTGTTAATCAACGTTTCGAAAACGCTACGTTTTCCTCATCAGGATATAATCCGTCAAAACGCACAGAAGTTCTTATAAAAAACATGTCGAGCACGTGTGAGTAAATGCTTCTCCTTTTCTCACTTTGTTCTATAAAAAAAATTGTGAAAAAAAATATATATGTACATATATATATATATATATATATATATATATATAATGGGAAACAGAATGCAGAATAAAATTTATACATGTTTGCTATTGAAAGTGTGGTGAAGAAAGTAAAAATAGATTTGATATTTACCTTAAAGTTATCCTGAATTAAGAATCAACAAAGACGACCTAAATTAATTATTGTTAATTAATTAATTATTATTAATTTATTTAACAACATTTTTTCCTAAATTACATCTGCTCCGAATGTAAACAAACTGAATTTATGGAAAAACAACACAAGTTACAGAAACATTTTTAATAATAATTTTTATTGTGACAGAATGCGCATTTTTTAATGATAAAAATAATACAGTAAAATGATTCTCTTTCAATACTAATATATATGTTATGAATGTTAATAATATAAATTTATTGAAATGATATACATTTTTCAAAGTGGTGAAGAATAAAATTGAATTCAAAATAAGAAACAAATATTAAAATAATCATGAAAAAAAAATTTGGACATTATTTTGCAAGATCTGAATAAGCGCAGTACAAACCCGAGGGGCAGAAATAAATATGATATACATTTGATATAATACAGTTGAACATAATGTAGGAAAGTTCGCATTTTTGTCCAAATCAAGTACCAAGCAGGAGATAAGTCATGAGAATGTGTTCGTTAAAGCCGAAGGAGCTTTAACAAAAGAAAATTTACAATCGCAAAATGACAGTTTTCGATGCTCTGAAATTTAATTTTAAAAGGCTTGCGCACAAATGTGGGATAAAAAAAAGATTGAGCGCGTAGCACGAGGAGCATGCATTCGCGAGCGCGAAACGCGAGTATAATATAGCATCGACGGCGCGACGCGAGAATCAACAGTCGCGCGCTCTAGGCTCTAATTATATAAGTTTTTTGCGGGGCCAGTTGAAGTAAATTGGTTTAAGGACTTAATATTCTCGAGCATGTCCGCTTCAATATGTGAAAATGAAATTTTAGGAGAACTATTAAATTCAATTAATGTTTCTAAAAATATCGATCGCAACAAGAAAATAGACATTAATGTGCCTAGTTTAATATGTGGGCCTTTTTATCAGAAAAATTGGTCTCGTGAAAGTATTAATGTGTAGAGTTTAATGTGTAGAGTTTAATGTGTAGAGTTTCAATGTGGAGAGTTTAATGTTCGAGCTTACAATTTTCGAGTTTAATGTGTAGAGTTAAATGTGTAGGGTTTTTGTGTGGAGACTTTAATGTAAACAGTTAATGTGTACAGTTTTTAACAAATTTTTCATAAAAAGTTGTAGAGTTAATCGTCGAACCTTAAATCTGTAGACTTTAATGTGTAGACTCGCCGTTTCCGCTTGATGTTTAGAGTTCATATAATGTGTAGTATCGACATGTGTAGTATCGATCGGTTCCGTATCGTGTACTAATAAATTGTTGTGTTTTTTTATATTATGTGCAAAGAATCTGTCAATATGATTGATTTTAGTATTCTGTAAAAATTGATGTGATGTGTTAATCATTCTATGTCCTAACAAATCACGATCATCGGTATTGTTAATTAATTGTATATTTGACTCTATATCTTTAACAATGTCTAAAATTATTTTACGTTTGTTGGTAAAAAAATCCAAATTCTTTAACAGATGTAAAAAGTTTCATCAATTTGAACAAGAAGATTAACAAGTTTAAATCCAGAGAAGTATTTCTCGCTAATTGTCGCTAAGACAATTAGTAGCTAATGCTACTAAGAATATTAAAAATTTACAATTTTTTAGTCAAAGTGCAAAAAATCATGTTAATTTCATATCAGATTCGCTTGAACGTAGCTTACTTAATAATGAAATTAAAGATTTAAATATGCACTTAAATTTTTTAAAGCAAAACTTCAATAACTTCAAAATAAATCTACGAAACTCATTACCTAAAAATGTATATAATAACATTTTAGAAAATCAATTAAATAGCACAAGAGGATTTTTTAATGATAAAGTCAGATTGGAAAAAAGGCTCAAAATTTGAAAATTAATGATATTCCTCAGAACCATTTAATATAAACAAACATAAAGATACAATTAATTCTGATTTCAAAGATCCTTGGATTACAAATTTGAGCAATGTCTTCATTCCTAG
>JAAAKG020136315.1:0-13243 GCA_010014905.2 Druon quercuslanigerum
AATCAATGTAAAAAAAACTATTATAGGTTAAAATGTAGTACTTACGACTTGAGTGTGAAAGTTCTTTGCAAAAAATGAACACTTTTCCGTACGCTCTGTTCCGCACCTATCGAGAGACTGACCTTTCGAAACTGCATGGAAGGGTAGTCTAGCATCTTAAATACCGATATATGGAGCCATAATTCTGATTTAAAATCGGGCTCCGGAAGTACAGATCGTTGAAAATAGGCTGGGGTCTTTTTGACCCCATGTGGCATTTGAGGGTTAAAACACTTAAGCTCCCGTTCGACTTTTCTAGGAATCATATGTATACATCTATGATTCGGAACCTCTTTCGATAATATAAACGAGATTTTATGAGCTAGATTTTAATTTTTAAAATTATCTAACGTTCATACAATTCTTTCACACAAAATTATCAAGCAGAATCGAATAAATGGCGTCAATACCAATGCCCGAAGATGACTATATTCTAGCGTATATTAAATGTCGATTCATTAAAATCATTTCTCGCACAGCATCTATGTTAACTCGAACAACAGCAGCTATTGATCGAACTTCACTAAATTCATCACTGAGTTCAAATTTAAATGTATTCAATCAGCTATAAATTTTTCTTTTCGATAGTGACTCATAACCTAAAGCAGAAATAAGGCGTCTTCTACACTAAATTTTTTCTGGAAAAATGATCTCCTTTCGCTCCCCTCGGAATCGAACTATAGAACTTCCGATTGCCGATCCGATGCTTTTCGATTAAACTACTAGGGAGATCGAGATAAAAGACCATGCTTGCTTTAATTACTCAAGCTTACTTTCTCTGGAAACTCTATAGTCCTCGTGAATCTTTCGAAAATGTGACCAAAATTGGCGCTACTTGCAAACACTTCCACTAAACTTTGGTATTTCTAGCGTGAGTTTTTTATCGGCTTTTCATCTCGGGAAACTAGAAAATTAGCCGCAGTCATTCCTTGCTGACTTTTTGTTTCTCTGGACTAAAACACTTAAACTCAGTTTCGCCATCAAAAATTGAAGCTGATATGCCTCGTGTAACTCAATGTCTTCCGCCAGTTCTTCTTCGGAACTATCTGAAGCGATTAATAATTCGAGTTCGAGACTTTTCTGCGAGCTCTATTTTGAGGTTAGACATAGCACGCTTCATTCGAACGCGGCAAAAATCACTTAAATTTGCACTAACAGCCCTGTTCCCATCCGCAGATGTTAAAACTATCATAAAAGGGCAGGTAAATAAATAATTTATATCCGAAAACTTTAACTTCTTTGAAAAACAGTTTGATATTTATTCAATACAATGAAATTACACTCTTTTTTCTCTTATCGCCACAAAGCTACTCTACCCTGCATTCAGCGCAGTGCTTTCTCGCGATAAGCGCCAATTCTGTTAAATTTCAAACTTGGAAATCACCGATCTTCAATTGTCTGTAGCATTCGCTACGGACAATACTACTCTTAACCTCCAATCATTTTTTCCTGATATTACATTTATTTTTCTGGTGTATCTCTTTGTTGTTTTTTGTAAATTAAGTATTTATTTTTTTTTAGTTTTATTAGTATAAAAATCAATTTGTTTTCATGCATGCTATTTAAAAAGAAGTTATTCTTCTGTTGCCGGTGTACTTCCTAATATCTTAAACATTCCAGTTACCTATGGAAGAATGTTTACTTGTATTTATTATTAATTGTAAATTATCTGAATATTCATATCATGATTTGTGATCTTTTTCTAAATAAGCTTAGATTGCAGCTTTTATTGATCTATTACATCGCTCTGTCAAAATTTGTTGTGCATGATACTCAGGAATTTTAGAACGTCTAATAACAAATATTTTGGTTAAATTATTGATTGATTTATTTATGCATTTCTCTCTGTTATCCGTAAGCATTATCTCATTATTATCTACGAATACTAGTATGTATTGGTTTTTCGAATTTAACATCGACAAGGGACCCATCATATCTGATGCTACAACCGTTCAGGTTTCCTCTATTATTCATTTTTCCGTTTAAACTGATTATTTACTTTCGGTTTTATTCTTTAATAAATTTAATACTCTTTCGCATATTCTAAATAATTAATTCTTAATTTTTTAATTCCTTTGGTATTGTTAATTTTCATGGATTGCTATCTAAAGCTAAACTTTATTTTTTAGGTGCTTGTTCTATAGAAATATGATTGATTATCGCGCATTTCCATATTCTTATTTTCTTCTGGCTTATTTTTTATATTAAAGCTTTTTGATTCTATACCAATTATCATCAACTTTTTAAAAATCTTTTTCTTTAATTTCCGCTTAGATTTTTAACATTATCAAGCCATTTTAAAGAAATATGATGTTTAACGAATTTGAAAAAATATTCCTCTCAAGTGGTTTAAACTTTCAAATTGTCCAAGTGACGGCTGAACACTCTTTTTCCAAAGCTGAGTATTATAGTCCTATTGGTTACATGTTAAAATGATTCTTTTATATCCGGTCATCCTGAAATCAGTGCTGTTGCCTGCTCCTGTTTGTGTTTCAATTTCAATTTAATTCGGTCTTTAATAGATTTTTCAGAGGCACTATAATATCTGCAAATTTTTAAATAAATTTTCTGTGCCATAATGCCTTTTTAAATCTTAAGTATTTTATTTCGGAACATCCAAATTCAAATTTCTCTAAACCTTCTTTCGAATACGCATCTCTGATTTTACATAGAACAATTTCCAAATAACAATGAAGACGCTGAAATGTAGCAGGAGCATTTATCGAAAGAAATGCCATTCTCTTAAACTGATAAATTTCTAGTCCAGTTACATATCTTCAAAAACAGCTAAAAACGCGTTTTTTGCACTTCTAGATTAGGATATCTTGAGAACCTGACGTATAGGACCAATTTTAAGCTCGTATTCGAATTGAACGCATCAAAATCATTCGAAAATATTTGATCCGCTTCCTGGCTTTTGACTTTGACAAATTTTGTCGGCCTCTATTATCTTTCAAATGACCCACAGATTTAGCAGGCAAAACCCTCTCAATTTTTAAATTAAAGAGACATTTTCTGAAGAAAATTTAAAAGTAACAAACTCAATGAATTAGATGATTCGTGCGATATTAGGTGCGCCCAGAAAAATAATTTTTTTGATTCAACAAAATCATTTTGTTGGCCATATTTGATTGATTTCTGAAAATATTTTTTGTGAATGAACAAAATTTTCGTTCAGTTGACCAAATTCCTTTGGTTCAATCAATGAAAGTTTTTGGTTGAAACCTGTTGTGGATTTTCGAAAATATTTAATTGGTTTAACAAAATTTTTTTGTCGAATCTACTAAATATTCTAAGAGAGCATTTAAATAGAATCAAGAAAAAGATTTGGTTGATTCAACCAAAATATTTCATGATTTTTAGTAGTTTAATGAACTACTAAATAATTTACATAATATGACACAATTCTACGATAAGCCATTTACAATGTACATTGTGCTGCGTCGTTTATACTTAGATAAACTACAAGTTTTGCTTACATCAACCAAACTCTCTCCTTAGACCAGCAAAAACACTTGTTTGAATTAACTAAAATATTATCTTGGATCGAGCAGAATGTTTGCTTGGATTAACCAAAAGATTTACTTAGACCAACCAGAATATTTTTTAGTATCAACCAAAAGATATGGTGTAATCAAACAAATTTTAATAAACAAAAATGTCCTTTGGTCTACCAATTTTTTTTGTCCATACAATAACCAAATTCTTGGGTTTGTTCAACAAAAATTTTGTCTATTGAACCAAATCTTTTTCTGGGTGTGGTATCATCGTTTGAAATCTAATCATTTCTTTATTCATTTAAAGTGGAAAAAATGTATCATGCGCAAATTAGAAGTTTCTTCAAGTTTCCACATTCGTAAAAAACATTTTACAGATCCCAAAATAGACATGACAAAAATGACGTATTTTTCAAAGTGACCTACTCTGGCATAATTCTCATTCATTCAGATATCTGAGGTGGTAAATAGCTAAATTGTAAATAAGAAGACATGCCTACAAATATTAGAACAAATTTCGTAACATCACAATTTGTTTCAAAAACATTTCGAGACCTAGAAACAATTTTTCTTTATTTTCATATACTCGCCTCTCAGCATTGCAGAAGTGGTTCACAAAATATACCAACGTACTTTAAATAAATCGCCATCCTCTCTTTCTTGTTCCAGAGGTAAGTTCACAGTTCGACTGTCTACCTAATGGCGATCCTATTCCTCATGTTCCTCGCGGCGAACCTTCTTATTTTTCTGAAATTCTAAATTCACCTGAGACTTCTGTTCCTCCTGCTGAACCTCCTCTTCGTGCCAGGTCTAGATCCCCTTCTGCCAGGCGTCCTACTCCTCTTTCCAGGGTCGTGAATCCACCTACAAGGCTTCCTTCTTCTGACGGATATGGATGTGAACTTGGACAACTTCAATTTATTCGACTCCATTCCCTTAAGAACCCGCAACGAATATTTCAGCTTCGAAGATACACTTTTCCAGCCGATAAACCGCTTAAAATCAGAATAGGAAAGCACAAGTATGAGCCTATGCCAACTGAAGAACAAATTGTACTATCAACGTCTAATGGTAATGTCTTTGCAATATTAGAGACTTTTGATCAACTTGCTGGAATGTATACAAATAAAAACAGCAATAAAAAACGGGCGAAAATAAACATTGAAAGCGGCAAAGTTTCCTCATTGACCCAAGAAGAAGTGATTCAAATTCCAGTAGGTCCTAGCCGTACAATCTTCAGGAATTTTAGAGTGCAGCATTTAAATCCTTATGTACACTACAATGTTCTACACCATTAATTTTTAGTAAATGTAAAACTAAAACATGATATTTATTTGTGATCCGGATTCGGATGAAAATCTTACATGTAACTAGAAACTACATTAAAAAGTCAATGTTATGTGGTACTCAAGGCTTCAATCTTCGTTCAATGTTCCATAACCCAGGGAGAGTGGGTGAAAGTTTTGGGATTATCGTGAATATCGTATATTTCGGCGATTTTTAACTCTTCGAATAGCGATTAAAAAAATATTTTTTTTGCTCTTTAAAGCAAGCTAAGGTTTTTACCTATAAGAGTATGTAGATTACAAATTGGAATGCACATTTTTAATTTATGGAAACAAGAATCGATTACTCCGGTACGTTCATGACGCTGACTATCGAGCCCCCTGGCGTATCATGGTGCCTTCATTGTATCGTTTTTACGAAAAGTAATAATATATGCTAATATATTTGATCGCTTTCTGCGTTTTGCAGGGTTGAAAGGGCCTTTTTTATGCTGAGGCCTGGTCTTCTATCTGCCTTTTTTTTCGCTTTTCTTTTTTTAGTCACAGTTGATTTTCTTTTGTTTTCTTCTCTTTTGGGTAAGACGCATTTCGTGGTTGAGGCAAATTTCTTCAATTTAAGTCTCCCACCTTCAGAAAGAATAAATAGATGGTATTGCAAAGTCCCATTGATAGTCTTTGTCCACTAAATTAGGGATGAAGCATCTAGGATGCGATCTTCAGCGGAACATTGCAGGCTAAAACTTGCTGCAAATTTCAAAATCTGCCTTGTGAGCTAGGATATTAGCAAACTTCCTCTTGTTCTTAAAATGCTGACCTTCTCCGTCTATGATCTAGTACAATTTTGGTCTAAAAAATTCGCCACAAGATAATTCATAATTATCTCCTGGTACCCATAAACGGCAACAGTGTCATGACTCTGATTGTCCGATATGATTTAGTTTGTCATTTGGATGTTTTGAATGCGACCATTAGTTTAAAGTTTAAAAAGAAATTTTCTGAATAATGATATTTTATATATTATATTTACATTTTATATTTGATCATGTCAGCAATTTGATTTCAGAAATTTTTTTCGGGATTTTTAAGTCGCCTAAGTTATAGAAATAGCAATCGTGAATCATTTTGTATTTATAAGTGTTTTCCTTAAAACGAAAAGATAAGAATTATTTACACACCTTATCTTGCTTACCTTCCTTTACCACGAAATTCAATACGAAAGAACTCTAAAATAAATTTGTGATTTATCTACCATTTCATTATTAAAATATTATATATTTTGTATAAATTATAATGACTTGTGTTTAAAAAATATTGTCGATTTACACACAAAGTAGACTAAAATTGTTGAAAAATTATAAATGTGTTTTTATAAAATAATAATGTTTTTAATTCGATTTTAGGCAAAAAACAATAACGTTATGCAACATTTTTTAAGGATTCTGAAGCTTGTTCAAGTTATAATTTAAATTTTTTTAAATGACAATTTTTTCAGTAAAATAACAAGCAGCCTGAGATTCGTTTTTATTTTTCAGTCATCCCGGTTATATAAATAAAAAACGTTAAAAATATATAAATGTAATAAAAGAAGGCAATTAAACCGGCTGGGGACCTCCCACTCCTGAAGAAATATTCTATATCCCGTTGAACGACGCGGTGGTTCAATTGTGTAATAATTATAATGTTATTGAAAATTTTAAAAAAATTATTCATTTAAACATTAGCTTCATCTAAATTTTTTAAAAGATTCTAAATCTTGTTCAAATTATAATGATGAAGTAAGATTAAGTTACAAATTCAAATAGAATTTGAAAACATATCAATCGCGCTACAATTCGGATTACGTCGGACAAATTGTTATTTATGGTAAGAGCAAGAAAATCAAACTAGAAAAATCTTTACAGCTAACATTTACGACTATTTATGACCTGAATCAATAGTTTAGATAAAGCGATTATCATAGTCGATAAATGTATAGCCTCATCCTTTCTGCTTTGGTAAATTTTCATTTATAACCAATAATGATCAATGTATCGAAGCCCCGCCTGATTAAAATGTTGGATTTGGAGAACACTATACATAATTGGATGAGTTTCCATTTATTATATTGATTACAAACTTTTTTTGCAATGAAAAAAAACTGACGTCAGCAGACATTTCAGCGCCCATATTTAAATACTGAAAAACGCTCATTAGCCATAGTTCACCAGTGCAGTTTTGTTTTCCTTCTTTTGCAACTTTTAACATACGCTTTTCTCATATGTCATTTATATTTGTTTTCCATAACGACCTGCTTTGCTTCCCAGATTTTTATTTCTACTGCTAACACTTCCTTTTCCATTGCACCCTGTCTTCTGACATTTTGATCTCTCCCGTCGCTCCTATTATTTCTATCGGCTATAACCCCCCTTCTCCTCCACCTCATTAGCGTCTTTTGTCTGGTCTTACTGGTGATCTCATCATTCTGGTGTTTTTCTTAAGCAGCGTTGCATTAAAAAATTTATCTAAACTTGCATTAAGTTCTTTTTTTCTCTTGGCGGTGCCTATAAAAAATCTATATTATGTGTATTAGGTGTCCTGACTCTTCAACAACTGTCGTTAAACCAACTTAGTTTCTTTCACACCATTCCTTCTCACACATTCTTTGTTGCCTTATTGGTTCCGTTTTCTTGATTGGGTCCGGCTTTTTCCAACCTTTTCAATGCAGATGTTCCAGATTGTTTCTCTAAGTCAAGAATTTCTTTCGAAATATACCCATTACAATCTGAAAACCGACTATCCTTCATTTTTTATCCTCATTAGACGGCGAAATAATACAATTCCAATACCTATTAAAGCTGATCGGAGCTGTCACACGCAACCTCCAATAAATTCAAAATAATTTTCGTTTGAAGCATTAGAGTGCGCTTTAAAAGGATATTTCTTGGTTACTTTGTGGTACCCAAAAGTATTCAGAAAAATATTGTCGACGCTGGGAAGAGAAAGAGATTTAGTTTAAAAGATACGTTCTACTGCTGTGAAGATTCCAAACAGTAGGACATAAACGGAATCCAGAAGTATTCAATATTCCTCATGTTACCACTGCATACATCAAATGTTTCAATACGTTTTAATGCAAGCGTTCCTACCGGGATGTTCGCGTTTTTCTAAGTTGAGGTCAATATTATTATTTTTGGACTTGATTGCGCAATGATGATAAGACCTAACGAGAATTAATTTAAACTATACTTTATAACTGGCTTTTCACAAATTAGTTTATTAAATTCAATTTTAATTTTATTTACCTTTAATTTGGACTTGTAAATAAGTCCGTGAATTGCCTGAAGGGCCCCAGATAATTTTCCAAGTAGCCTTACAAACCATTTTAATTTTTAAATATAATTCCCTATGATTAAATTTTATGACAGGTCCGATAGAGTGGGTAAGGTAAGTAACAAACGTAAAAAGAAGTATAGGCCAAGACACAATTAAACAGAGTATTTATGTTAATGATCAGCGAGCCTATGATTAATTTATTTTTGTTTTTTAAATAAGTCTGCCTAGTGGGCCCATGCCCCACTCAGTATCACGCTCTGATTGGCTTGTTTGTCACATGTTACTTCGAGGTGGTGGCTACCAAACGTATATAAATAAGAGTTATACAAGGATATAAGTGCTAGAGGACATAGGTGACAGAGGATATAACCGCGGTTCCAGTGTAATGTAATCTCTGAGGCCGAGTTGAGATAGCGAATATAAATGATACTAATAGCCAATATGATCATTACGAGTGGGCCTGTGTCCGAAATCAAAGAAAACACGACTATGGCCAGACCGAAGCCATTCTCATGAGCGAGTAAAATTTACTAGAGTAGGCCAGGTGACCACTCGATTTCACGGAAAGTGATTTCCCACTTTTAATTTAATATATCGCGCTAACGGGGATTCATGCTGGCCTCATAAATCATTTAAAATTGAGTCCTTTAGTGACTCTAATATATAACAAATAAGGCCGGTGATCACCAGGGGTGCACTGACTTCTCTCAACGCGCAGGTTCTCTGCGGCCACTTGATCCTGTGTTTCCTAGTACTCTTATACGACCGGGAATTTCTGACACCTATTATTGTTGTGGGTGGCATATTCACCCCATGACCTTCTCGCGATGATACTGGAAAACAAAACAGTATATACAAGATTAAGAAAAGAATAAGTTTTAATTGATTTGGAATCCCGTGGTCTGGCAGGTAGAAAAATTAAGGTTTGATGAGTCGATTCGTTACTGTAACCTTATCTTACCAGTGATTTTTTGGAAGCTAAATACTATAATTTTGAATGTTTTGTGCGAGGTACGTAATACCACGTCACAAGTCATATACCAGAAGTAGGCATACTTCATGTTCGAAGAAAAAATATAACATGAGTGCTTGTCGCACTGGCCAAGCTTAGATGCGTTTTTCTCGAAAAATGGTTTTTTGAAGTTCCAACTTTAAAAATATTCCGCTGACTCCTATTTCAACTTAGAAGCTATTTTAGAACTGCAATGCCAGGACTGCATCCGGCTGTATGTCCCTATATGCAACTCTACCGGCAATATGGAAAATTTTGTTTGCGTGAAACCTATCCAGTTCGAATATTAGAATCTGAACCCGCGATTACTCATTAACATTTTTCTTATTGATATTGACCAATTATTAATTTAAAATATATGATTAAAATAAAAATACTAAAAAATATAATTGATTATCAGAAACTGGCTTTCATACATTTATGTACAAAACTTAAATTCCAACATGAGATTTTACGTCAGCAGGAATTAAAAGGAGGGAAAAAAATTATAAAATTAATTTTCAATTTTATATCGTAATAAAATGTTTTAAAAACACGTAATTTGAGAAAAAAGTTTCTTCGATTCAAAGAAATTCAAGATTTTTTAATCCTTAATGTGTATAATTTATAAAGATATAATTTCGAATGTTTTTTCTTTCAAATTGTTCATATTTAAAGAATAAAAATTCCAAAATCTTACCCTTAAAAGATGCACAAAGTGAAATTATAAAAAAATTATGCTTTTAAAGGTCAAAAGTTATCAGAACTTTTTAATAAAATTACCAGTTACATGTAAGACTTCAATCCCAATTTCGATCACAAACAATATTATATTTTAGTTTTATATTTTTATGTAAATAAATCGAGTGGAGGATTGCGATTTACACGACGGTTTATATGTACAACTTTATAAAACTTTATAATTGGGCGGCTGGTACCTACTGGAACTTCCATGATTTCATCTCGGGTCAAAGAGGTAGTCATGCCCCTTTCCATGTGTATTTTCAAACGTTTCATAGCAGAATTAATACTTGTATATATTCCACGAAGAATATTATGATTTTCCAATATTGCAAACGCGTCACCACCAGATGTTGATAATACGATTTGTTCTTGAGTTGGCATAGGCCTATAGAAAGAACGATCAGTTTTTATTTTAATTAATTTATCGTCAGGGAAAGTGTATCTTCGTAGTTCAAATATCCGGTGCGGGTTTGCATAGGCAGTAAGCCTAATAAATCTAAGTTGATCAAGGTCACATCCATTTCCGTCAGAAGAAGGAAGCCTTATAGGTGGAGTCAGGGAACTGGCAGGAAGCGACCTATGCCTGGCAGGAGGCGATCTGGACCTTACACGAAGAGGAGGCTCGGTAGGAGGAGAAGAATTCTCAGGTGAATGATATCTGCCACGAGGAACACTAGAATTATGATCACCACTAGGTAAAAAGTCGAACTGGATACTAAACTCTGCAATAGAAGAGGATTAATTTTTTTTTAATTGATTTGTTATTTTATCAAAATCGTGTAGCAATATTGTGAGGGGACTGTATGAAAAATAAGAAAAACGTATTTTCAATTAAAATAGCACTAAACTGAGTTTCTTATGAATGAATAACAACACCGTATGCTAAGATTCATTCAATACGTGAAATTACCAAAAGTTTAATCAAAAGTTTAAATAAAATTTTAATCTCACAATCATTTTTCTTTGTTAAAAATAGCTCGATAAGTATTATAAGTTAAATTTTTCACACTACACAATGAGAAACTGAATTAATTGAAATAAAAAGCTGGGAATTGCTGAGATATCAGAGTATGAAACGTTACGTCTTCCATTATGCAATTTTATAATAATGTAAATTCTTATTTTTAAAAGACAATTTTTTCATGCTATTACTGAAATTGAAAATTCCCGATAATAGCAAATTTAATTATGTCGGATATTTTATCATGTCGGCAGTTTGATTTCGGAAATTTAATTTTTCGGGATTTTGAAGGCGTCTCAGTTATAGCAATAGAAATCATTAAACATCGAAAAATGTCATAAAAACACGATTACGTAACATTTTTATTTGATCTAAACAATGATAAAAGGTAGTGCTGTGGAATTTGTTTTAAAAAAAAACCTTGTGAGTATCTGCAAAAAGGAACTTATTTACCAGTGTTCTCTTTAATACGAAAAGATAAGAATTATTCACACACCTCACCTTGTTTACCTTCCTATACCACGAAATTCAATAAAACAGAGCGGTAAAGTAAATTTGTGATTTATCTACAATTCCATTATTTAAATATTCTACATTTTGTATAAATTATAATTATTTGCGTTTGACAAAAAAAATTGTCGATGTACACATCAGGTGGGCTCAAATTGTTAAAAAATTATAAATTTTATTTGATATTAAAATTTTTTTAAGTTTTGATTTTAGACGGAAAAAACTAACATATTGAGAAATTGTTAAAGGATTCTCAAGCTTGTTCAAGTTTATAATTTAAATTTTTTGAAAAAGACAATTCTCTAAGTAAAATAACAAGCAGCCTAAGATTTGTTGTTATTTTTCAGTCATCCCAGTTATATAAATAGAAAACGTGAAGAATATAAAAATGTAATAGAAGAAGACAATTGTGTAACAATTTTAATTTTATTAAACAATGAAATAGAAGGCAGTAGTGCGAAACTTGTAATAAGACCCTGCAAATACCTTAAAGAAAGTATGTAATTTAAATTTAATAAAAAAAATTTCTTTTTCATATTACTGCAATGGTTTTCTATTTAAAAATTAAATTTTCAACGTAAAACGCCAATCTAGTCAAAGATTATTGTAAAATTATGAATCTTCTTTGATATTTTTAATTTTTTAATAAACATTGCAATTTCAAACGAAAAACAGTAATATAAACCAAAACTGTTCAAAGATTTTAAATCTTGTTTGAATTATATTGTTTCAAAATATATAAATTTTGATCGAATGCGGATTACGTCGGACGAATTGTTATTTATCGTAAGGATAAAAATATGGTCAAAATTTGATAATAATACGAAGTGCTTGAAGACCGACAAAAATTTCGAATTATTAAAAATAAGAATATAAATACACATAATACGTTTACATACGTGTAAATTTTTTTTCCAATACTTCCAGTACTTTTTCAAAACAAGTACCTTGATAACTTTTTTGATGTTTTAAGTTTTTGCATCAAGACTTTTAGATGATCATTGTAAAATTCTACATATATATGTATATGTAATACTATTATATTTACCTATCGAACTAAGGGTGATTGCAAAGCTGAAGACCAGATTATAAACGAACCTCATTCTTTCCAAGTAGAGGAAAACTGATTAACGTATTATTGAAGAAATTTGATTCACAGTGTAATAAAGCAATATTCTGCTGCTTCTTTGCAAATTATACGGAATATACTATGATCCTTATATAACACTTTACTACGTAAAAGGTTAATTTTTATGAGACGATTACTCTTCATTATCCCGAAGAAAAAAAATTAGTTACCATATTTGTTAAATCTGATATAAAAATAATTTATATCTACAATCCATTGCCTATGATATTTGCAGAAAAAATTTGAAATTCACAGACACAATCTTCTAAATCTTATCTTTAATTTAACCCAATAATCGTTTCTCGTTTTTAAAGTACGCGCGTGAAAATGAAACGTTGACCTAACGTGGTCAAACCTTGCTGTTGCTTTGTTTTCTAGAAAAATTAAAATTTTAGATTTGGAGACGACTGTACATACACGGATGAGTTTCGAGTTAGTTTTCCAAGTAAGGTAATAAACCATTTTAATTTTTAAATATAATTCCATATGATGAAATTTCCCGGCAGCTCCGATAGAGTGGGTAAAGTAAGCAGCAACGCAAATAGAAGGGTAGGTTAAGACACAATTAAACATCGACTATTCATGTGAATGAAGAGCAAGTCACCATGCTTTATTAAGGATCAATTTCTAATAGTGGTCCAAGGTGACCACTTGAATAATATAATCTTAGAGGCCCAGTTGAGGCAAGAGTATCTAAGTCAGGCTGGGTCGACTCGCATGGAAGGCAATGACCACTTATACTTTTGTAGTTAATGTCCTAGTTTTAGATGGCAC
>JAAAKG020136316.1:0-13243 GCA_010014905.2 Druon quercuslanigerum
CTATCTAAATGCAAATAAATAATTTTGAAATTTTCGGATATTTAAACCCTCGGTTACACAATTTTCGGCTAACTCTCTTATCGCTAAACTGATTTTTCGGTAATCTGAACCTTCGCAAAATTAGGACTTTCGGAAAAATGAATCTTTGCTAAAACTATTTTCATTCGTTGAAATATTTTCCGGTCAATTAATCATTCGTTAAAATGCTTTTCGGTCAATTAATCATTTGGTAAATTAGTTTTCCTTAAAATACATTTCGTTATCCTAATATTCGTTATTTTAATTTTCGGTCACTTGAACCATCGGAAAAATGACCGGCTGTCGTAAAAATTTCTATATTTTCGGGAAATGATTTTAATCTTCTTTGTACAACAAAAATCTATCTGAAATATTTGCAAAATATTAACACTCTTTATAAAATTTTAAAAAACCTCATTAAATTTTTTTAATCTGCATAAAATCTTTGACAATTTTTGCCAAAATTTTGATAATATTTGTGAAATTATTTAAATCTTTGTGAAATCTTTAGAAATAACTCAAAGCCTTTGGTAATATTTGTGAAGTCTTTCAAATCTTTGGGAAGTCTTTAAAAACTTATTGAATAATTTGGAAATCTTTGCGAAATTTTAGAAATATTTCATAATATTTGTAAAATTATTGAAATCTTTTTACAATCTTTAGAAATAACTTGAATCCTTTTACAATCTTTGTGAAATTTTTAAAAAAATCCTTGAAATCTATGGAAATCTTTGAAAATCTTTACGAAATTTTAGAAATATTTTTCCTATCTTTAATAATATTCTTGAAATCATTGTGTCGTCTTGGACATTTTTCTTAAATATTTGTAAAATGTTCGAAATCGTTGTGAAAATTTTTTAATGTTCGGGAAATGATTTTGATATTCTTTGAGCCACCTTGGAAGTCTATCTGAAACATTTGTAAAATATTAGAACTCCTTGTGAAATTTAAAAAAACTTCTGAAAATTATTTTAATCTTTATAAAATTTATGAAAATTTTTGCCAAAATTTTGATAATATTTGTGAAATTATTTAAATCTTTGTGAAATATTTAGAAATAACTCAAAGCCTTTGGGATAATCTTTGTGAAGTCTTTCAAATCTTTGGGAAGTCTTTAAAAACTTATTGAATAATTTGGAAATCTTTGCGAAATTTTAGAAATATTTGATAATATTTGTAAAATTATTTAAATCTTTTTGAAATCTTTAAAAATCCTTGGAATCTTTGAAAATCTTTGGAAATGTTTGCGAAATTGTAGAAATATTTTTGCTATATTTGATCATATTCTTGAAATTAATTGAGACTTTTCAATGTATCCGATATCCTTACCAAAACTTTATAATTTATGCGAAATAATTATGCCGTTTTTTAAAATCTATTTAAAGTATTTGTAAAATATTAACAGTTTGTGAAATTTTAAAAAACTTCAGGAAATTATTTTAATCTGTATAAAATCTTTGAAAATTTTTGGCAAATTTTTGATAATATTTGTGAAATTATTGAAATCTTTATAAAATAACTCATATCCTTTTGAAATATTTATGAAATCTTTCAAATCTTTGGTTAATCTTTAACAATCCTTGAAATCTTTGGAAATCTTTGCGAAATTTTAGAAATATTTTTGCTATATAATCATTGTGCCGTCTTTGAAATCTATCTAAAATATTTGTAAAATATTCGAAACCATTGTAAAAATTTTTAAATGTTCGGGAAATGATTTCAATAAAGTTTATAATTTTTGTGAAATCTTTATGCCACCTTTAAAATCTATCTGAAATATTTGTAAAACATTTGTTGTACTCTTTTTGAAATTATTAAAATCTTTGTGAAATCTTAGGGAAACTTTTGGAAATCTTTGTGAAACCTTTGGACATTCCACTAAAATTTATCTGAAATCATGGAAAGCCTTTGCGAAATATATAAATTTTGGGAAATCTTTGAAAAGTGTGAAATCTGTCAAATTGAAATAATTGAAATTGAAATTAAAATTTTGAAATGTTTTTAGTATTTGCAAAATATTTGAAAGCTATGTGGAATTTTTAAAATCTTTAGGAAATCATTAAGTCTTTATGAAATATTAAAAAATTTTCACGAAATATTTAAAATAGTTTTGAAATATTTGATAATATTTATGAAATTATTTAAATCCTTTGGAAATCTTTGTAAAAATTTTCATAAAGATTTGGATATCTTGGCGACATATTAAGCATATTTCGTTTAATTTGTAAGATTATTAAAATGTTTGGGAAAATATAAAAATATATCTGAAATCCTTGGAAAATCTTAGCGACATATTTCAAATATTTGGTAATATTTATAATATTATTGAAATTTTTCGGAAGTAATTTAAACCTTTGTGCACGAAGTCTAACGGAAATTTTTTTGAAATAACTGAGGTCTTTTTTAAAACTTTTAAATCTGTCAGAAGTCTTTTAAATCTATCCGAAATCTTTGCTAAATATTTTAAATATTTGTGAAATCTGGAAGTATTATGAAAATCTTTGAGAAATATATAAAATCTAATAAAAATCTTTAAAATATTTGAGAAATTATTGAAATCTTTAGAAAATGTTTGTAAAATCTTTCTGAAATCATTAGAAATATTTGCAAAGTGTTTTTAATATTTTTGAAATATTTTGTAATATTTGTGAAATATTAAATCTTTGTAAAAGAATTAAAAATTGTTGGTGAAATTAACTTGAATATTTCTTATTCATTATTATCCTTCATTATTGGTTTATGAATGATTTCACGCGATTTTAAGACAATGTTAGAGATTTTAAAAGATTGCAAGTAAACCCTAAGGATTTTCGAAGATTCCGATGAAATTTAAAACGCTGCAAGCGTTTTTTTTTCTTCATTTTAAATAATTAAAAAAAAATTTTGAATAAATTTTTACTGATTTTGAGGCATTTCTAAAATTTGAAGACGATTTAAGTCATTTAAATTTTTTTAAAGATTATAGAATTTTACCAAATTCTAAGCGAGTTTGACAGTCTTTTAAGTTTCAAGCAGTTGCTCAGAATTTTGAAAGATTTCTAAAGATTCTAAAGAATTTTGCGAAATTATAAGCAGTATTTAGAAATTTCGAATGATCCTAAAAGAATTCTAAAGATTTTCAAAGATTTCAAAGGATTGTAAAGTTATTACAAAAATTAAATAGATTTTAAGAAATCCCTAAATATTTCAAGGAAATACATAAGATGTCCAAAGACTTAACAGAATTATTAATTGTACGCAATTTTTAGCGATTTTAAAGGACCTTACGAGTTTCCTAAGAATTTACAATTTATTTCAAGGATATTCGAGAAAATAAAATCAATTTCAAGAAATTCTTCACGATTTCAAAGGAGTTCCAATTTATTTGAAAATTTTTCCAAAGATTGCAGAGTTTATCCTAATTTTCAAAATAACTTTACAAAGTTTCAAGGAATTTTTAGAAAAATATCAAGGTATTAAATAATTTGTAATTGATTACTAAAGGTTTTAAAAGGTTTTGAGTAATTTCAAGAGAATGGAAAATACTTCGAAGGAATTTCCAATCATTTAAAAGATTTCAAAGGATTTAAGTAGATTTTATAAAATTTTATACAATATTGTTAGATTTTAGGAGATTTTAAGGAATTTATAATTTATTCCAAGGATTTTATTGATTTTGTCAATTTAACAATTGCGTCGAATACACCTGCGCTTAACTAACCATAATACTTTCTTAGTATTTTTTAACCATTAATAGCATTACTGAAAAAATTTCCGTACGATTTGACTTTGCCGGGCTAGAGGTTTCTGTCTTGCAATTTAAATTTTTTAAACTGGTTGCACTTAAATATTAAAAAAAAAGTTCAAAGAAAAGATTTTGCCGTAAATTGCAGAATAGTTTCTGGTACTGTACGGAGTTCAGTTATTTTTAATTAATTACTAAAGGTTACTAAAAAAAATTTTTTGAGAAACTCTCAGAGAATTTTTAAAGTTCCAAAGGGTTTTCTAGACATTAAAAAATTTGAGGCATTCTAAGATATTGGTAGATTTTCAAACATTTTATGGGATTTATAATGTTTTTAAAGGATTTGATAGACTTTTCAAGATTTAAATGCATTTTTACAATTGCGTAGAATACACCTGCGCTTGACTTACCGTAAGACTTTTATGGTATTATTAATAGCATCACCGTTCTAGATGTTTATGTCTTGCATATTGAATTGAGAAACGAGTGGTTGCACTCACATATATTTCGGAACAAGTTTTAAAAAATTGTGGTTGTTCATTGCAGAAGAGTTTCTCGCACAGTATAGAATTCAGTAATAAAAACTGATTACGAAAGGTGTTAAGATTTTTTCAAGAATTCCAAGAGAATTTTAAAGATTTCAAAGATTTATGTGGAAATCTGAAATATTTGAGATTAATTTACTAGATTTTGTGGAATTTTATACAATATTTTTAGACACCTGCGCCTGACTTACGATTAGACTTTCTTCGTATTTTTAAGACATTGATGGCATTAAGAATATCATCAACGGGCTAAACGTTTCTGTCTTGAAAATCAAATTCCAAAACGCAACATGGGTTTGACTTACAACAAAACTTTCTTTGTATTTTTAAGATATTCGTGACATCACGAATGGCATCACCGGAGAAGACGTTTTAATATTGAAAATTAAATTCGGTACGGTACTGAATTAAAAGATTTTGAATTTATAACCAAAGTTCTCAAAAGTTTTTAGAGTGTTTTAAGAGAATGTAGAGGAATTACGAGGATTTTCTGGAAATGTTACAAATTTCACATAAATTTTCTAGATTTCTTAAGATTTTATACAATATAGTTAGATTTTAAAGGATTCCAACTAATTTTCAACGTTTTAAAGAATTTTATTTAATTGGTTGAAATTTTAATCAATTTTGTGATTAGCATAAAATACACCTGCGCTTGACTTACGATAAGACTTCCTTCGTATTTTTAAGACATTGACGGCAATAATAATATCATCACCGGGCTAAAAGTTTCTGTCTTGAAAATTAAATTCAAAAACGCAACCTAGGTTTGACTTACCATAAGACTTTCCTTGTATTTTTAAGACATTCGTGACATTACTAATGGCATCACTGGAGGACATGTTTTAATCTTGCACATTAAAGTCGGTACGGTAGAGAATTGAAAGATTTTTAATTTATAGCTAAAGTTTTAAAAATATTTTAGAGTATTAGAAAAGAATGTAGATGACTTACAAGTTTTTTCTAAAAATGTTAAAAGTTTTAGAGAAATTTGCTAGATTTCCTAAGATTTTATATAAAATTATTAGATTCTAAATAATTTTAAGGAATTTTTAATGTTTTAAAGGGTTTTATGTAATTGGTCGAAATTGTAATAAATTTCATTAATGACATAAAATACACCTGCGCTTGACTTACCACAAGACTCCCTCCGTATTATTTGAAGAAACCAATGGTATTAATAATATTATCACCGAGCAGAACGTTTTTGTCTTGAAAATTAAATTCAAAAACGCAGAATGGGTTTGACTTACTATAAGACTTTTCTTGTATTTTAAATACATTCGTGACATCACTAATGTCATCCCCGAAGGAGACGTTTTAATTTTTCAAATTAAATTCGGTACAGTACAAAATTCAAAGATTTTTAATTTATAGTCAAAGATCTTTAAAGATTTTAGAGTATAGAGGACTTACAAGTTTTTTCTGGAAATTTTAAATTCTTCACAGAAATTTGCTAGATTTCCTAAGTCTTTATACAATATTCTTAGATTTTAAAGAATTTTAAGGAATTTTCAATTTTTTAAAAGGATTTTATGTGCATGGTCAAAATTTTAATAAATTTCGCCAAGTGCATAAAATACACCTGCGCTTGACTTACGATAAGACTTTCTTCGTATTCTTTAAACATTAATGACATTAATAATATCATTACCAGGCTAAAATTTTCTGTCTTGAAAATTAAATTCAAAAACGCAACATGGGTTTGACTTACCATAAGACTTTCTTTGTATTTTTGAGACATTCGTGATATTACTAATGGCATCACCAGAGAACACCTTTTAATATTGAAAATTAAATTTGGTATCGTACAGAATTCAAAGATTTTGAATTTATAACCAAAGTTCTTAAAACATTTTAGAGTGTTAGAAAAGAATGTAGATGACTTACAAGTTTTTTCTGGGAATGTTAAAAATTTCAGAGAAATTTTCTAGTTTTCCTAAGATTTTATATAAAATTGTTAGATTCTAAATAATTTTAAGGAATTTCTAATGTTTTAAAGAGTTTCATGTAATTGGTCGAAATTGTAATAAATTTCATTAATGGCATAAAATACACCTGCGCTTGACTTACAACCAGACTTCCTTCTTATTCTTAAGACATCCGTGTCATTAATAATATCATCACTGCCCTAAACGCTTCTGTCTTAAAAATTAATTTCAAAAACGCAACATGGGTAGGACTTACCATAAGACTTTCTTTGTATTTTTAAGACATTCGTGACATCAGTAATCGCATCACCGGAGCGGACTTTTTAATTTTGCAAATTGAATTCGTTACGGTACGGAATACATAGATTTTTCATTGATTGACAGAGTTCCTAAAAGATTTTAGAATTTTTCAAGAGAATGTACAGGACTTACAAGGATATTCTGGCAATGTTAAAATTTTTACAGAAATGTTCTAGATTTCCTAAGTCTTTATACAATATTCTTAGATTTCAAATAATTTTAAGGAATTTCTAATGTTTTAAAGGTTTTTATGTGATTGGTCGAAATTTTAATAAATTTCGTCAATTGCATAAAAGACACCTGCGCTTGACTTATCACAAGGCTTCCTTCGTATTCTTAAGACAGTGATGGCATTAATAATATCATCTCCGGGCTTAATGTTGTCTTAAAACTTAAATTCAAAAACGCAACATTAGTTTGACTTACCATAAGACTTTCTTTGCATTTTTAAGACATTCGTGACATTACAAAGGGCATCACCGTAAAAGTTTTAATCTTCCAATTGAAATTCGGTATGGTATGGAATACAAAGATTACTAATTGATTGCTAGATTTCCTAAAACTTTATACAATATTGTTAGATTTTGAAGAATTTTAAGGAATTTCCAATTTTTCAAAAGGATTTTCTGTGAATATTCGAAATTTTAATAAAATTCGTCAATTGCATAAAATACACCTGCGCTTAACTTGCCAGAAGAGTTCCTGCGTATTCTTAAGACAGTGAGTGCATTGATAATATCATCACCGGGCAATACGCTTCTATTTTAAAAATGAAATTCAAAAACGCAACATGAGTTTGACTTACCATAAGACTCTCTTTGAATTTTTAAGACATTCGTGACATTACTAACGGCATCACCGGAGAAGCCGGTTTAATTTCGCAAGTGAAATTCGGTACGGTACAGAATTCAAAGATTTTTAATTTATAACCAAAATTCTTAAAATATTTTAGAAAATTTTAAGAGAATTTAGAGAACTTACAAGTTTTTTTTTGGAAATGTAAAAAATTTCACGGAAATGGGCTAGATTTCCTAAGATTTTATAAAAAAAAGTGTTAGCTTTTAAAGAATTTTGAAAGAATTTCTAATATTTAAAAGAATTTAATTTAATTCGTTAAAATTTTAAAAAATTTCATCTATTACATAAAATACACCTGCGCCTGACTTACAATAAGATTTCCGTCGTATTCTTAAAACATTGATGGCATTAAAAATATCATCACCGGGCTATACGTTTCTATCTTGAAAATTAAACTGAAAAACGCAACATAGGTTTGACTTACCATAAGACTCTCTTTGAATTTTTAAGACATTCGTGACATTATTAATGGCATCACCGGGGAAGACGCTTTAATCTTGCAAATGAAATTCGGTGCGGTACGGAATACAAAGATTATTAATTGATTGCCAAAGTTCTTAAAATATTTTAGAAAATTTTAAGAGAATTTAGAGAACTTACAAGTTTTTTTTGGAAATGTAAAAAATTTCACAGAAATGGGCTAGATTTCCTAAGATTTTATAAATAAATTGTTAGCTTTAAAAAAATTTTGAAAGAATTTCTAATATTTTTAAGAATTTTATTTAATTCGTAAAAGTTTTAATAAATTTCATCTATTACATAAAATACACCTGCGCCTGACTTACAATAAGACTTTCGTCGTATTCTTAAAACATTGATGGCATTAAAAATATCATTACCGGGCTAAAATTTTCTGTCTTGAAAATTAAACTGAAAAACACAATCTAGGTTTGACTTACCATAAGACTCTCTTTGAATTTTTAAGACATTCGTGGCATTATTAATGGCATCACCGGAGGAGACACTTTAATCTTGAAAATGAAATTCGGTGCGGTACGGAATACAAAGATTAATAATTGATTGCCAAAGTTCTTAAAATATTTTAGAAAATTTTAAGAGAATTTAGAGGACTTACAAGTTTTTTGTTAAAATGTAAAAAATTTCACAGAAATGGGCTAGATTTCCTAAGATTTTATAAATAAATTGTTAGCTTTCAAAGAATTTTGAAAGAATTTCTGATATTTTTAAGAATTTTATTTAATTCGTTAAAGTTTTAATAAATTTCATCTATTACATAAAATACACCTGCGCCTGACTTACAATAAGACGTCCGTCGTATACTTAAGATATTGATGGCATTAAAAATATCATCACCGGGCTAAAATTTTCTGTCTTGAAAATTAAACTGAAAAACGCAACATGGGTTTGACTTACCATAAGACTTTCTTCGAATTTTTAAGACATTCGTGACATTATTAATGGCATCATCGGAGGAGACGCTTTAATCCTAAGATTTTATACAACATTGTTAGATTTTTAAGAACTGTAACTAATTTCCAGTTTTAAAGGATTTTATTTGATTGGTTGAAATTTCAATAAATTTCGTCAATGGCATACAATACACCTGCGCTTGACTTACGATAAGACTTCTTTCATATTTAAAAAACCTTTTCAGCATTACTGTTGAAGTTACCAGATCAGAAGTTTCAATATTGCAAATTAAATTCTAAATTGTTAGGTTTCACTCACACATTTGTCAAAGAAAAGTTAAAAACTTCTTGTAGCTGTTAATTGCAGAATAGTTTCTGATACGGTACTTAATCAATTATACATCGTTCCCTAGAAACTTGCAGTGGTTATATCCGTTTGCAACTACAAACCGGTATTATATCTTATCTATTCTCCAACAATGCAACGGTCAATTTTTTCTAACGTGAGTACGGTATTTGCTTGAATGTGGAATTTGACTGCATTAATGTACACTCCAGATATGGTAGCATCCATAAATGACGTAACACAAGCCTTGTAATTTTTTTTAATTCCCCTTTCCCATGTGGTCAGTCATAATAAGTCCCCCTACCCCAACCGATGTTATGTAATTTTTTGAAATATTGTCATCAATGTCTAATTACATACATTACTTAAATATAATATTTTAGAAGCTATTTCAACTAAAAAATAGTTTAAATATTATATTTATTGAAAATTTTATTTTTGACAGTTACTTTTTAATAATAGCACATATCACTAATTATTTATAGTGACCATAATAAATTATAATATAATTTATTATAAAATATGATTATACATTTTTTTAAATCTGTTATGAAATTACCTAAGTTTATTTTTTTAATTATAAGATCAAAATCATTTACGAAATTTTTTAGGTATTTTTACTCTCTATACAATTTTAGTTAAATTTAAATTTGGTCTTTCTGTTTAATCTGTAGTCAAATCAAGAAAAGTAGACTCAAAAATATTTTAAATCTTGAAAATGCCTTGACATATTTGAAAATTCCTCTAAATTTTGTAAACACTTTGTCATCTCTAAAATATTTTCATCAATTATTTTTAATTTTTTTTATATATCATAAAATCCCTTTACATTTCGGGAAGATACATAAAATCTGATAATATTTTTTTAAAACTTCTTAATAATTTTTTTAACTTTTCGAAATTCCTTGGAAACCTATAAAACCTCTACAATATTTTAAATACTTTGAAATATTTAAAAGTTTCCTTCGAATTTTTTGTAGTTTTTAAAAATTTTTGGAATCTTTTAAAATATTCTAAAACATTAAACATCCGCAAACATATCTGGAAATATTTTGAAATTTCTTGGATTTTAACAAAATTTCTTAACATTTAAAAAAAAATATAAATAGATGGAAATGCCTTGAAATATTAAAAATCCTTTTAAATATAAAAACTCTTTAAACTTCCTTATAATATTATAAAATCCTGTGAAATTCCATAAAATCTGACTTTTTTATATTTAATAAAATTTTTTTAAAAAATGTTAATCCTTCCAGGTCATTTATGACCCTCGTAAATTAAATTGAAATACATTCTTAAAAGTTATTTAAATTTCCTAAAATTCCTAAAATTTTGAAAAATCCTTAAAAAATCGACAGTTCTATGAAATAGTTCCAAATATTCCACAGATCTTAAAAACTGCATGCTATTTTTTAAACTCCTTTAAATAATTGAGTTCATTTAAAATTTTTAAAATTTTTTAAAATCGTGCGAGATGTTTTAAAATCCCTTGAAATTTAGAAAGGCTTTCTAAAATGCACTAGTATCTTCCAAAATACACTGAATGCTTGAAAATTCTTTAAAATTCCTTAAAAGTAATTTTATATAAAATCTGATTAAAATCTGATTATTTTTTTAAATCTTTTAAAATTTGTTTAATTCTATGAAACTTTTAAAATCCTGTACAGAATTGTTTAAATATTTTATTGAGAGCATTTCAAATTCTTTAAAATATACTAATATTTTCAATGCTTTGAAATCTCTTATTCCTTGAAAAAGATTTTCTAAAATTTCTGTAAAATATTTTTATAGTTCTTGAATTTTATTGAATTTACATAGAACTTAATGATATATAACTTTAAACAAAATTGAAATTTTTGAATTTGGATGCAATGCTTTAAAATCTAAAATTTAAATCTTTAAATGTACCTTTAACTATTTTTAAATCTCTACAAACTTTTTAAAACCCTAGATTTTTTGAAAAAATAATTTAAAATTTCTTTAAAATATTAAAAAATCTCTTAAAATCTCTCGATATGGCATAAAATCTGATGATATTTCTTGAAAACCATTGAAATGGTCAGTTATTAAAATCCTTTGAAATCTTTCAAATTTTCTAAATTTAAAAAAATGTTTTAATGATTAGCAATACCCTTAAATATTTTCAAATCTCTAGAAATCCATAAAATTCTTTTGAAGAATTAATTTTTCTGAGATCCTTTGAGATCTTACAAAAAATTATTTTAAAACTTTTTTAAACATTTTTCTAATCCTTTAAATAAATGAAATCCTATGAATTGTTTTAAAATCTATTTGAATGTTTTGCTGTCTTTTAATTTAAAAAATTCTAACATTTAAAAAAAAGTGTAATCCTTGAAAATAGCTCGAATAATTTGAAATCCTTTTAAATCCTGAAAAATTATTAAAATACCTTATCGAAAGTCCAGAAAAAAACTCAAATCATATTAAAATAATTTAAAATGTTTGAAATCTATTGAAATTTTCTAAAATGTTTTAAAATGTTGAATGCTTAGAAATACCTCTACATTTTTTTAAAGTCTCTACAAATCTTTGAAATACCTTAATTCATATAAATAAATTTTCCAAAATTTGTTGTAGAATATTACAAAACACTGTAAAATTACATAAAAATTTGATAATTTTCTTTAAAATCCCATTTTTTAATTCTGTGGAATTCTTTGAGATCTTGAAAAAATCAATTAAATACTTTATTGGAAGTTTTCCGAATCCTTTAAAAATCTTTAAATCCTTTTGAATCTCATAAAATTTCGTGAAATCTTTCAACTTAAAATATCCTGAATTTGTTTTTTTAATTTTAATCTTTGGATATAGCTCGAATTATTTGAAATTCTTTGAAATGTCGAAAAATCAATAAAATGACTTACTGAGAGTCTTTTAAATACTTACGAATTATTGAAATACTTTTAAATTTTTTAAATCTATTGAAATTTTCTAAAATATTTTAAAATGTTAAATGCTTAGAAATACCTCTAAATATTTCAAAGTGTGAAAGATCTTAATTTTTGTGCAAAAATTCTTTAAAATTTATTTTAGAATATTAAAAAACCCTGTAAAATTAAATAAAATTTGATAATATTCTTTAATATCCCTTTTTTTAATTCTTTGGAATTCTTTGAGATCTTGAAAAAATTAATAAAATACTTTATCGGGAGATTTTCTAGTCCTTTAAAAATCTTCAAATCCTTTTAAATCTCATAAAATTTTGTGATATCTTTTAATTTGAAATTCACAGTAATTTGTTGATTTCCTAAGATTTTATACAATATTGTTAGATTCTCAAGAATTTTAAGAAACTTCCAATGTTTTCGAGGATTTTATTAAATTTGTCCAAATTTTAATAAATTTTGTCAATGGCATAGAATACACCTGCGCTTGACTTACGATAAGACTTCCTTCGTATTTTTAAACAATTTTGGATTTTGAATTATTTTAAATTCTTTGAAATTCCGAAAAATCATTGAAATACCTTATTGAGAGTCTTTCAAATAATTTAAAGTTATTAAAATCTTCTTCTACTCAAATCCGTGTAGATTCCTCAAAAGTACCTTGACATCTTTTAAAATATACTAAAATCTTTTTGGCCCTACAGAATCTTTCAAAATTTTCCGAAATTTTTCGGAACCGCATATAAAAAAATAAAAATACTAATCTAATCTATAAAAAAATTAATATTATCTTCATGAATTATAATATTGTTACTACCTTTTATTCAAAAATTAATAAGATTCAATTTTATGTGCTATAATTTTTAATAAATGGATTTTCTATCAGATTTTTTTTTAAGATGCGGAGAAAAATAGATTTTCAAACTTACATTTTTACGATATAAGACAATACCGTGCAAAATATAGATATTAACGCTTAAAATCTGCTAAATTTTTTAGATGTTTAGCGTAAAAATATTGCACGCTTAATATTTTTATAAGAAAAATATACAAAAATTTTTTTGTCCAATATCCACGTCGAAAATACCACGTTTTTCAACTGAAAATAGTGGCGAAAACGATCGAATTCTCGATTGATGACGTGAGCGTTGAAAAAAGTGAGTAAAACCCCACTAGTGTGGAAAAGTGATCACGTGAGCGTTGATAAAAGTAAGCACGTCGGAGATTCGGTCGATTTGGTCGAAA
>JAAAKG020136317.1:0-13242 GCA_010014905.2 Druon quercuslanigerum
ATACCAAAATTTCACATTTGAGAAACGATTCTCTTATTTTTAAGACGTTACACTTTCCTTGTGCAAAACTATTATAAAGTATATTCTTCAAGCACTTTTCTAATGCACATATTTTTTCTTAGAAATTCTACGTTTACGAAATTTTCCGCGAAATCATTGAACATTTTAGGTAAAGAAAGAGGAGAAGAAAGAGGAAAAGAAACTGATATGTTTTTACTGAAAGAGATATCATAATAATATCTATTTTTTATATGAGTTAATGTATGTATACATACAAATTCTTATTAGTTTTATCATACATTTTTGTAAAAACTTTCTGCAAAATTTAAGTTTTTGTATGCAGACCTTCAGGAAAGAGTTACTGCGGCTCGCCTTTCTCAGAAACGCCGCTGAGTCCTACATTTTTGTCCGCGCGGCGCGTCGAGTAAAACCATTAAAACATCGTAGTTTTTCAGCAGCTGGTCCATTTGACGTAACATTTTATAAAAAACTTATTTGGACCCTTATGAACATTTTATCCGCTGGAAGTTTATTTTAGCTTAAAATTACGTCGATAGACTTTGCGATTGAAAATATTCAAACGATATTTATGAAACTATTAAGACAAAAATTATTTACTTTTTTATACAAATAAATATCAATTTTGATATCACTAAAAGTTTCATAATAATCTAATAAATTATTGTTTCTAGTTTGAAGTCAAAATATTGAAAACTCTCGGATTTAGAACGAGTTAAATTGAAGAAAAAAAACCTGAAAATCGTCGTTTCTCAAAAACCATGCTTTTTGCATTTATTTTGGAAACTGCAAAAGTGACAAATTTTTACAAGAGGAAAATAAATATGCGCAATTAAATTTTCTATAAGAATATAGGTTTCAAAACTTAAAATATTACTTTTTCCAAAAAATGGGGGCCAACAAAAAGCTCCAAAATAATTTTATACCCCCTTATACGATGCGGCGTCTCAAGTATTAAAATACTGTTCCTACTTTTATTTTATTTTAATTTCAGATCGTAAATACAATGAAATATAAAAATTTTGTATTATTAATTTTATATTTAAATCTAAAAATAGCGTGAGCCGAAAAATATACAAATTGTGAGCGTAGAACGCGTGCTTTCTTAGTAGGGGAAACTTTAAATAAACAAAACTATTTTTTATTTCTGTAAAATTATTTTTTTAAATTCCTAATCTGAAAGAAAAAGTAATGTAAAGTATAAACTTACCCTTTTATTGGAAATGATTTTTACAAATGTACCATTATATCTATTACATAATTATCTTTTTTTGATGCTATAGTTGAATAGACACCAGAAAAAATAGATATGAGGTCATCTGTGTGATAATTCGTTTCTCCATGATAATGAAATAAGTAAGAGTAGATTGGACTTTTTGCAATTTTTGCCATTTTTTCCCGTAAAAGTGAGTTCGGGTATAGAAATTGACTGTCACTAGCAAATTGAGTGAAAGCATCTAGAAGCTGTGTTATACATGATAAAATACTATTAGTTAAATTACGAATTTTGATAAAACAATAATTAATTGAAAATCAGATTTTCTCAGATTTATATACAAGTTCAGTTGAAAATATTGTAAAATTTTTAATGCAGAATCTTTTATAAAGGGAGTAAAACAATTATTTTAGACTAAAAATCTTAAATTTATTAATTTTAACCAAAAACTAACATTTCAGTAAATTCACAAGTCTTATTTCCAATTTTTTGCCACAAAATTTCGGGGAAAGTTTCCGAAAATTAAGGTGTATTCTTTTTCCGAAAATTTTCGAGCAAATCCCTGAAAAACTTCTCTTACCTTCTCTTCATTTCCAGATGAGATTGATAAAAAAGCGTTTGGATGTAGCATTGATAAAGCTGTCCACGCCATTATATATTTCTAACTCCGAAGCAGAGTTTGCGTAAAAGGCTACAAATAAAATCATTTTGTTTAAAAAAAATATATGACTAGTTTATCTCACTCCTTAAATTACTGAAAATACTTATATATAATTAAAAACTTACGGGCTGTTAAATACAACCCTTCATTATAGACAGTACCCATCATAAAAGGATAGTGCCTAATATTATTTTTGCTTACTTAATTCTGTGGACTTCTGTGCTTTAGTTCATTCCAAGTTTTTCAAGTTAGATTAAATGAAATTTAATTTAATATAATCACGTGATGCAACTAATAATGAATAATAATGATACCATTTTGTGGGTCAAAAGTTAATGTTCACATATATATTTTTAATAAAAAATTGAGCATTTACATTTTCAATTAAACATCAGTTTTTAACCAAAAAGATTACTTGTTGAACGATAAATACGAATTTCTAAGCAAACGGTTGAATTTTCCAATGAAAAACTAACTAAATAAAAAAAATTAAGTATTTACATTTTCAAATAAAATAATTAATTTTGTCTAAAAAAAGTTGTTAAACAAAATAGTTTAATTTTTAACTAAAGCGATGAATTTTCAAATAAAATTATAAACATTCATCTATTAACATGAATTTTTCACAAGGGAGTGCAACTTTCAATCCATTAGTTACATTTCGAACCAAAAAAGATAAAATTTTTACCAAAATAAAGTAACTTTTGAACCGAAGATAAATTTAAATCAAAAGTCAATCATCCATGCAAGATTCTTCATTCAAGATTGAGATAAAATTTCCGCAAAGTTTTTGAATTTTTAAGCTAAATAAACGAGTTTTCGACAAAACAGTCGAATTTTTAACCAAAAAATTTTATTTTTTAACAAAAATGTTTATTTTTAACCAAATAGTTGACTTTTTCAACAAAATACTTACATTGTGTAACTCGCAAGAATTTACTTTGAACCGAAATTAGTATATAATATTAACCGAAGAAATGAAATTTACAACAAAGTTAAACTGCATAAAATGATGAATCTTCAACTAAAGCAGTTGAATGTGCAGATATCAAAATTTATTTGGTATGTGAAAAGCTAATTTTCAACAAAATATATTAGTTTCAACTACGATGATGATTATTCAACCAAGAAAAATATTTTTTAACAAAAAAATTCAACTCACATTCAAGCTGTTAAATTGTTAACCAAACAAAATATTTTTAAATTAGAAAGAATATTTCTGTACCAATAAAAAAAGGAAAACTAAAAAGATAAATGTTTAACTAAAAACGGAATAGCTAAGCTAATCGCATTTATTCATTTTGTATTAAAAAGATGACTTTAATGAAAAATTTTTATCACAAAAAGAACAGTTTAAGACTCAATTTAAAAAATTAATTTTAGATAACAAAAAAATCGGTATGTTATAATAATAGTTTAAGTTTTAAATAAAGAAATTTAAAAAATGTTGTTTTTTGCAACAAATAAAAAAATTGTATTCAATCAGACGAATTTTCATCAAAGCTATACAAAAAGAAAAAAATTATTAAAGGCAGAAATAAAGTCACCTAAATTGTTGCATTTTTAAACAGGAAGTGTAAATATTCTACACAATTAATGAATTTGTGACCACCTAATATGAATTTAAAAAAAAAGATGATTTTCAATCAAGCAGTTTTATTTGCTTTCAAAATGATTGAATTTTCATCCAGAAAAGACAACCTTTCTACAAAATGGTTGAATTTTTGACACGCAATTGCTAATTTTCTACAAAAATATAATTTCATACAAAAAACTACTTTCTGACGAAATATGATATGTGTTAAATACAAATTTATTTATATTTCACCCGCAGACGAATTTGAAAGTGCTTGATAAGTGATAAAAGCAATAACCCTAAAAAGATTAAAGGACCTAGTAACACGCCTATGGGAAAAGTGGTTTTCGTTAATTTGGCTGAATGTTGTATATGTTACTTGTCTCGTCATTCTGAACAAATTTCTCAATGGCACAAAGACCAAAACTTAAAGGGTTCTAAGATAAGGCCCGCCGAAATCAGTGCGATAAGGATTTCGGCTCTACTCGTAAACTAGGCTATTGACTCTTATTGGAAACGTACCCCCAACATAAAGCAAATGAAAGAATTAAAAAAGAATGGTCGTTGCCGCTTGGATTGGCATTACCCAGAGCTTACCACATGGAGGTTGCAAAGTCGGTCTTACACTCCTTTGTCATCGTCAGTCTTTTAGTCGTTATAGTTATAAAGTTCTTCAGTATTTTGTTTTTTCTTGTTTTAGATTTTCAATTTCTCACGTTCTCTATTTGTTAAATCAAGTCTTATATTTCTTTGTATACGTATCGCAAGTGCCGTTCAAGTATCCTAAAAAGGACTGTTGAAAAAAATAATACAGATATCAGCAATAAACAATCAAAAAGTTAACAACTATCCTGACAAGGACCCTTCAAAACTTATCGCCAATCTTGTAAGCAACACTATGAGAAAACTTGCCAACTATTCTTAAAAGAACCTTTAAAAGACAAATGACGATTTCTGCGATCGTCTTCTGCTTTCGTGCATACACGACAAAAAATGAGGATCGCTGCGATCGTTTTCTGTATTGGTGCATACACGGCAAAGAAATGACGATACTGGTAAGGTGACGGCAGCAGCCTTTTCACTTGTTAATCGTTGTTTCTCTTTTCAACTGCTTTGACTTTGTTAGATTCTGGAGTAGGGTACATGTTCTTGAAGTGTTTCAATAAACATTGGGAAGTTTGAACGAGAAAATACAGTAGTTCGGTTATTTTATTTCAGTAGTGGTTTAAATATTTTCTTTTCGATTCTTAATCTCGCACCTGTATATTTGAAGACATATTTTCACAATAAATATTAAAAAATAAGTTCAAATATTGTTTCTTTTTTACTTTTCAAACCAATATTTAGTTCTCATAAGTGACAGTTACCACTGCTTGTGGTTATCAATTATATGCACTTTATGAATATTTAATAAACCTTTTTCACAACCAAAGCTACGAGAAAAAGTTGTGCATTCTACATTTGATACTATAATATCGAGCATAGCGCAACGTATATCATGTTATTTATGTAATGACGTTTTTTCTCCTCGCATCATGCGACTAATGCTTTAGTTAAAAATTCAAAAAGTGGAGATTGCTGTAAGGTACCGTGAGGAGCTTAAACATCCTGCTCTTGAGATCAATAATCTTTCAAGTGTTTGTTATAACTGTGGTTTGTTATTTACACGTGATGAAGCGGCCTTGCAGAATCCAGACAGTCTTAGATTAAATGTTCTTAAAAAAAGATGCACTTAAACATGTATGATTTGTAATCGCCTGAATAATGATTTACAACGGCTTAGTGTTCAGACTCGGGTTGATGCATATTTGATAAAAAACATTTACGTTTCACAAGCAATTTAAATTTCCCTATAATTTTGCCTGGAATATAAGTCAGCAGATTCTTCACACTATTAATAGAATCAGCTCTCAGAAATCGTGATAAGTTTCTAGATGCTGATACCTTAACTGATGAAGATTTTACTTATCTCACGTCCTTATCAAAAGCTCAATTTAACGATTTACACGAGTTTTGTATTCCTATTCCTGGAGGTAATAACTTTCATCAGGTTACCACAAAATCTCTCTTCACATTTTTGTGTAAAATGCGCAATGGATTTTCTGATGAACTACTTGAGATTCTGTTAAATTTTGACAGTAGGCAGAGCATAAGTATGTTGATTATTGCAGTGAGAAGTTCAATGGTTATTCGATTTGTACCGGAAAATATTGGTCTTCAAGCCTTAACTTGAGAACAATTAGTCGCACAGCATGTGACTCCATTCGCGAATGAATTGTACAATGTCAATCCGAAATGAATTTAAGGCCGTTACAGTTATTGATTGAACTTATATTTACATTGAACAATCAGGAAATTACCGTACCTTGAGACGAACTTACTCGGTTCATAAGGGGCGTCACTTAGCTAAACCATTTATGTGAACTGCACCCGACGGTTACATTCTCGATATCCACGGACCATATTTTGCCGATGGGAGAAACAATGATGCCTCCATATTAATCAATCAGTTCGAAAAAGAAATTCGAAAGAAAAAATAAAATTTTAACAACATTAACGAGTGGTTTCAAGATGGAGACATTTTTATTGCAGATCGGAGCTATCGAGATGCAGTGCAGTTCATAGAAAATGAATGATACAATGTCCACATGCCGCCTTTCACGAAAGGCAATCACCAACTAACGACTGAAATGACCAATCACGCCCGCAGGGTAACCATGCAGCAAAGGATAGTTGAAGCTCGAAATGGTCACCTAAAAACCATGTACAGGTTTTTAGACGGACTCATTCCAAGGGCTCATGTCTTACAATTTGAAACATTTTCACTTTATAGCTGGAGCCTTGATAAATAAATATCGAGTACCTCTACAAATGATGGATAAAACTGTTGCCCCAGCACGAGATATTAAAACTCGATTGATTGACGTGAAATTGGTACAAGCGTTAGTTGAGGCAGAAAATTTTGCCAGAAGAAACACTATGTAGGAGCGTTTGAATAAGGAAGACGTTTCTGACCTTCTTCGATTAGATTTTAAATATTAACGTTGATTGACGCTTGGCCCCTACCAACTTGAATAAGCTCCTTCATACTTTCAGGACAAATTCGAACATGAAAGTACTGATATCGTCGAACTTGATATAAACAGAGATTTACCAGGCTTCTTGAGGATGAGAATATACTCTCGATTTAGAAATGCTACTCGTTATCATTGTGGATACCTTTACGAGTAGAGGCTGAAAACGATCAAGTCGAAAATGGAGAGGATGAAGCTATATTAGGATATTATTGTACCTGCAAGGCTGGAGAAAGAACTTTGGGTTTGTGTGCACATACTGCGAGTATTCTACGCTTCCTTAGATGGGCTCGACATCAACAGTATGTAAAATATCCCAGCACAATTCTCCTTCGATACATTCAGGATGTCGGCATTAGGAATTTATACAATGATGATAATGGCGCAGACGTAGGAGAATTGATAGTTGATGGTGATGAATAGACATTAGCAGAACAATAAAAAATATTCGAAAGATTAAAAGTATTAGACAGACTTAAAAGACTACAAAGTATAGAAAGACTAGAAAAAGCCACATTATAACTAGTTTATAGTCTAAATAATAGCATAACTATCTTTAAACTAAACAGAAATACAAAAAAAATCAAACTTGATTTAACAAAGAAAAAACGTGAGAACTTGGAAATCTAAAACACCAAAGACTGAAGAACTTTATAACTATAACCACTGACGGACTGACGATGACAAAGGAGTTTAAGTCCGACTTTGCAACGTCCGCGTGGTAATCTCTGGGTAATGCTAATGAAAGCGGCAACGGCCATTCTTTTTTAATTCTTTCATTTTCTTTATGTTGGGGGTACGTTTTCAATAAGAGTCAAGGGCCTCGCTTACGAGTAGAGTCGATAACCCCCATTATACTGAGTTCGAGGGCCTTACCTTGGGACCCTTTGAGTTTTGGGCTTTGTGCCTATTGTTGAGATATTTCTTCAGGACGCCGAGACGCGTAATAAATAAAAAATTCATCCAAATTAACGGAAACCACTTTTCCCATAAGCGTGTTACGGGGTCCTTTGTACCAAAAGTGTCGAATATCTAAAAACTGTTTTGATTTTTAACCCTAAAAGTTAATTTTAAGCCAAATAGGTTAATTTCTATCAAGAAGAATTTTCAAGAAAGAAGACTAATTTATTATCAAGCAAGCGAAGTTTCATCGAAATAGTTACATTTTACACCTTTTAGATAAATTTTCAACTAAAATTATGAGTCATAAACTAAAAATAACCAATTTTCAATGAAAAATGTAGCACTTTACATTTAAAATAAAAAAATATTTATATTTTAAATCAAAAAGAGTGGCAATAATCCAAAAATGGCGAAATAAGAAAATTCAATCCTCAACCAAAGCAGATTAATATTTAGCTAAAATATTTTATTTTTAATAAAAAAAAAAAAACTTCCTATCAAAAGATATGGATTTTTACGAATCTTTTAAATTGCTTCGTGTGTTTTACAAAAATCTTTTATATTGAAATAAATTCCTTTGAAATCATCAGATTTTCTGTCATATTTAAAACTATTTTTAAATTATTTATTTGGAGTGGAGAGATTTCCAGATTCGTCAAAAAAGTTCTCTGCCGAAACCGGCAAAAATGTTCCCTGCCGGTACCAGCAATAAATTTCTCTGATGGTATCGTTAAAAAATTATTTTTAGCATACAGAAGGTACTGTCAGACACGCTAGAGTAAGGTTATGTATTGTGTTGTCTCGTGGGGGCGGAAAGGGATCCCTGTGTTAGGACCCATTAAAAATTTTGGCCAAACACATTCTCGCCTTAGAAAGTCTCGTGTTGTCGGAATGGAACACCTGTAACTGGTCACATAAATAATGTTGGTCAAACCCTTTCCCCTTTCCAATGGAAATGGAATTGAACACCTGTAACTGTTCCCATAAATAATGTTGGTCCAAACCCTTTCCTCTTTCTAATGGAAATAGAATAGAACACCTGTAACTGGTCCCATAAATAATGTTGGTCAAACCCTTTCCCCTTTACAAGGTCTCGTGCATGTGAAAAGGGACCCCTATGACTGATCGCAGAAATAATGTTGGTTAGACTTTCCAACGTCTCATGGGGGCGGGAAGGCACTTATGCGATCAGTCACAGAAATAATGTTGGTCAAAACTCTTTCCCTTTCCAAGGTCTCGTGAAGGTGAGAAGACACCCCTATGGACGTCAACGAAATAATGTTGGTTAAACCCTTCCCCTTTTAAAGGTCTCGTGCGGGCTGAAAGTCATCCCTCTGACCAGTCACCTAAATAATGTTGATAAACATCTTGCCCTTTCCAAGGTTTCGTAGGGGCTGACAGTGATCCCTGTGTTAGGGCACATAAAAAAGGTTGGCAAAACCAAAAACCCTTCTCAAAGTCTCGTGTGGTCGGAATGGAACATTAAATTTACACGGAATGTAACTTGTCCAGGGTCTCGTGCAGGTGGGAAGGTACCCCTATGACCCGATACAGAAATCATTTTGGTCAAACACTTTCCCCTATCAGGCGGGAGGCGGCTTGGTACCCCTTTTACCGTACAAAGATAAAGCGTTGGTTCCCTTCCCCTTTCTAAGGTCTCATGGGGAAGGGAAGTCACCTCTTTGACCGGACACAGTAATCTTTTTGGTCAAGCCCTTACCACTTTCCAACTTCTCGTCGGGGCAAGAAGGCACACCTTTCTGGCTGTTTTCAGAAATATTGTTAAAGGCAGCTCTGTGACTGGTCTCAGATATAATTTTATGCAGAATTATAATTAAAATAACAATATAATAATATAATGAAAATGTAATAAAGAATGTCGTGAAAATTTAATAATGTACTATAACGTTATGTTATAATATACCGGCAGAGAACTTTATTCCGGTAACAATAGAGAAGTTTTATGCCGGAACCGGCAGACCATCCACTGCCTAATTTTTTATTTTTCCAAGAATCTTAAGAAAATTTTTTTATTTTCATGAAGCATTTAAAAAACTTTTAAAAATGTTCTAATTTTATTTTCAAAATCTTTAAGAAATTAATATATTTTTTTGAATCTTACAAAAGTTTCTTATCAGTCCTGGTATATTTAAAAATTATTTTAATTTTTCCATATATTTTTTGAATACTTAAAAAACTTTTTTAATATGCTTTGAAATTAGTTCTTTTTTTAAATTATACAAAATTTTTCTATGAACCATGGCAATTTTCTTTATTATCATAAACGCACTTACTATTGTTATAGAATTTTCTGTAACTCTAACCCCTTTTCCAGCTCGTTCAGGTCTAGCGTTACACAAAGTTCCGTAATTCTAACCGCTCTTCCAGCTTGTTTATGACAAACCTTACAATAAATTATGTAACCATAGACAGTACTCTTTCTAAAAACCATAAAAAATCCTTGAAAAGCTTTTACATCTTTATTATATTGAAATCTCTACAAACTTTTCATTAGTTTTTTTGTTCTTTTAAAATTTTGTGAGCATTTTATAAAATGAGTTGATTTTTTCTAAAATTTTAGAACTATATTTCAAAATTTAAAAAATTGTCTTGAAAATTTCCAAATTTCTTTATTGAAATTTTCAGAAATCTTTTAAAAATTTCCAAATTTACTCAAATTTTCTCATAAAGCTGATTTTTCAAAATAAAAGCTATTGTAAGTTTTGTCAGAAAGCTTAAGAAAATTTACTTATTATCATAAAACCATTCAAAATCCGTACATTCTATATTTTGTTTTAAAGTTGTCGCAATCTTTTTCAAGTTTTCAATTATTTTGAAATTAAAGAAAAATTCTAAGCATATTTTAAAATGATTCGAATTTGTCGCAAAATTTTTAAAACATATTTTAAAATTAAAAAAATTTCCTTAAAATTTTCCAGATTTGTTTTTTTTTCATTTTTTGAAATATTTATATTTATTTTAAATTATTTTTTTCTCATATAAATACTATTTTAAGATTTCCCAGGAATCATTATAAATTTTAAGCATTATCTAAACTAAGTTTAAAAAAAATATCATTTAAAGTTTTCCCATAAATCTTAAATGAGGTGTTTATTTTCTTGAAAGTTTATTAGGAACTTTTTTAAATCTTCTTAATATTTAGATTATTGTTCAATCTTTGTAAAACTTTAAAAACGTCTGAATATCTTTTAACATAATTTAAATTTTCCTTACATTTTTTTTAAATACTGCAAAGTTAAAAGCATTCAGTAAAATAATTTGCAGTTTTAAAAGGACGTGTAGAGTACGACGTTTTTTGGTATAAAAACCATTTTTTTATGTCTTGGGGTAAAAAATGAAAATTAATTTCTTACATTTCTAAATCTAGACAATTAATAATTATTTAAAATGGTTGAAGCTTACCAAAGATGTATTGAATTTCATTATTGGTGTGAAAGCATTCAAAAACAGACAGTCCATATTTCCGGCGACTTTTCCATTAACTTTTTGTGGGCACATATTTTCCCCTTTATTAGCTGAATATTTTTCGTCCCATTTTTTGGCTGGTAAAGGCGCACTGAATCTAAATCCAAAAAGCAATTTATAAACGATTTCTCGTTCTTATATCATTATTAAATTACATTGTTAAAACCAACTATTCATAAAAATTAATTAAAATGAAGAATAATTTTTAGATGTAGGAAATAGGTTTAAAGAAGTAACACAATGTGTAAAGAAAATGCCCGAGCAAAACAGAATGTCCAGTTTACAAGAAAAAAATAAAATAAAAAAGAGGAAAAATGCCGAACATTTCCACCATTTTTAAATTATTGCATTATTGATCAACTTTCAGGCGAATTCTTTTTGAAAATTCCAGTGATTTGTATGATATAAAAATGATTTTAAAATAAACTTCCGATTAAAAAACGAAGAAGAATAGAACTAAGAAAAATATAGGAATTGATGAATTTTATTTCATATTCAGTTTCTCGCAGTTGAATTTTTTTTTATTTGGGACTAGGGAAAATATTTCAATTTATTTTAAAATAAAAAATGTATAAATGCCTTCCTCAGTATACAATATAAACCAACTATGACTTTTTTGGTTCTAGTTCTGTCTTTATACTACCTCTCCATTGATCAAAATTTGGTGAGACTGACGTTATAACTAAAACTTCCACCTTACGACGACTTGGCTCATAATTATTTTGGAAATTATTTTTTACTCGCAAAATACACTTCTCACATCAAGTAGGTATTTTGACGCATGCTGCAAATAATAAATAATACAAACAGCAAAGTATCTAAGAAATAAATTTTAAACTTTGAAGATGTAAAATAATTACTAACATTTTACCTTACTTTTCCAATTGGAGGTTGCGCATAAGGGATTCCAATGAAAGCTGAAATATTTCGGCCATTTCTAGATTCAAGTATACTACATTCGAATCACAGATTGCGCAAGTAATTCACAAATAAATACTAAAATTGTTGACTATAGTAAAAACCTAGAAGTCTTTTGTGAAATGAGAAGAGATTATTGATTTCATATAGTGCTTTACACATATGTCAAAATAGATTAAATTAAATTTATAAGCTATCAAGTCATAACTCAGCATTCTAAGATAGCCAGCCAGCGTAAATCAATAATTGAAAAAAGATTTAATTTAAAAATTGTGCATTAAACGTACATTTCAAAATAATAAAAATGCTCGAAAGTATTCAAAGAGACGATTTTTCACTTGAAATAAAATTTTCATATTTATTAGGGATTTTCAAAAAGTCACCTTAAGTTTGTAACGTTGTCGTTCTATCAAACCGGGGGATAAAATTTGTGTTTCTTGATATTCGAAGTTTAGTTCTTAATGCATTTTGATTATTTTAACATGGTAAGCATTGACTAAAAATTATACTAATTTTTAGTGATAGTAGTGTAGCATTTCAAACTTTTCTCAGTGACATTTACCTTCATTGAGAGATGCGTTTTGTATGCCTGTTCAGTAAATTAAAATCAACAATATCCGTTGATTTCAATACTGCTAGGACACTAAAAATAGTCCTAAGCGTTTTAAAACTAAAATGGAACATGAAATAAAATTAAGCGAGACAAGGTTAATTATTGCAATAACAAAGATTCCCACTGAATTTTTAATTATTCCTTGATGACCAAAGTGACAGATTGCGGATTCTAATCAAGGGAGAGATGATTGCGTATTTTAATGATGGTTTGGATTCAAGGATATCGATTTCGCTTATAAGATCTACATAAGCTTAATGCACATGATTCTGTTTTCGCTTTTGCATTTCATCGCACAACAAGGTCCTAATAATAAAATAAAGTGCAGAATTGTGACACACATTACACATATTTTTACTTTTTCCAATAAACTTTTTTAATAGAACTCCCTGTGGTAATCCGGCACTAGAAGGTCCTTATAGTAAAATAAGGTGCAGGTTTGTTACACAAATTACACACATTTTAATTTTTTCCAATAAAATTTTTTTTTATAAACTCCCTGAGGTAATCATGCACAACAAGGTCCTTATAATAAAATAAGGTGCACGGTTGTGACAGAAATTACACACATTTTTATTTTTTCCAATAAAATTTTTGAATTAAACTCTCTGAGGTAATCATGCACAACAAGGTCCATATAGTAAAATAAGGTGCAGGTTTGTTACACAAATTACACACATTTTTATTTTTTTCAATAAAATTTTTATATAAACTCCCTGAGGTAATCATGCATAACAAGGTCCTTATAATAAAATAAAGTGCAGGGTTGTGACACAC
>JAAAKG020136318.1:0-13242 GCA_010014905.2 Druon quercuslanigerum
ACATAGAAAAATTTCCAGAGGTACCGGCTCAGGGATCGAACCCCGGACCTCTGAGGTGAAGGCCGAGCGTCTAACCAACTGAGCCACCGAGGCTCTTTATATATATTACTATTATTATAATTATTATTATTTAAATTATTATTATTATTCTAAGTTGAGATTGTAACAGCCCCTGATTCTTGGTTGATCCCGTTGCGAGCCCTTGAGAGCCTTTAGCGTGGCCCTATAACCCTCTCCATAGGGAGAGGACTGCAGGTACGCTGTTGGCTGATATTTCAGGCTCAATAATGCACTAACTGCCTGTGACGTGTATTACACGTCTCCCCGTAATCGCAGGGCAGTGACAGAGGATATGAGTAGAAGTCTCATTACCCCTTCAGCACAGACAACAGAGGGGACTTTCTCGAAGTCCCACCTGATTTCAGTGATACCGGAGGTTTCCATGTCCTATAAATAATTCTTTTAGGACCTTGAGTTCCTTGCTCCCGAGCTTGAGAAATTCTTTCGCTCGGTGAGAGTTTAGCTTTGAGCCCAAAAGCATTGTAGCCTGTCTGCAGCCAGATATCAAATCCTACTCATTCTGATGTTCCACGGTCTGGACTGCTGATATAAAACTGTTAATATGAATTATTAATATGTTCAGTGACTAACCTCCTGGAAATGCCTAAAACTGGCTCACGCCTAGTAAAAGTCTGTCCGATATCCCATGGCCCTTGATACCGCTGCGTTCAGGGATCCAGAGTAGAGTGACTCGGTTTTCTTATATGGCCATACAGTATTGCCTTATATGCGAACTAGAGCACGGCCATAATCTTAGATTGTAGAACTGAAGCGTAGGACCCCATTGCAATTGTGAGGCCCATTCCATTCCTTCTACGATATATACCTGCTCCAGCGTTCTCCTTATTCCTGGAGCCATCAGAAAACCAGTTTTTTCCATCACTGGGCAGGTGTGCCGCTCTGTAAGCACATTCTTCTTTCGTGGATAGGCTAAGTCGATACATCTTTTTCAAGAGGTAGCGACGAGTCGACATTTTGTCTCTGTACATGCTCAGTGTCGGCCTCCGCACGATGTCGATTGGTATCCACACTACTGTCGAGATACTGTAATCATTTATCATATTAAATCTCGAGGGTACCTTCGCAGCCACGGCCTTGATGGTGAGATGGAGGGGCTCCAAACCTATTAGTGCCCAGAGCTATCGTGGATGTTGACTTCGAGGCGCCAGTGGTACCTCTTAGAATCAGTCCTCTAATCCTTTTTAGTCGATATTTTACAGCTAATAGCTCAACTCTGCTCCACCAGACCACCACCGCATACGTTCGTCTGGGACGCAGGATCGCTGTATAGATCTAAATAAGTGTCTCTGTTTTCAACGCCTAGCTTTTCCCTATGGCTCTCCTGCACAGCCAAAGAGTCGATACCAGCTTCTTTCACTTGTTTTTTAGGTGCTCCTTCCATGACATCTTCTTATCCAGAATAACTCCTAGTGTTCCGAGTGGTTCCCCACGTGTACCTTCTGATGAGAACAACTGCATCCGTCTTACTCAGATTGACTGATAGTCTAGTCTTCTTACACCATGAACTTACTATTCTTAGTGGTTGCTAAATTACTCCAAAGAGAACATCCAGATGCTGGTCGCGCACGATAACCAGTATATCGTCCGCACAGCCTATAACACGGTGACACTGACTCGTGAGCAGATAAAGCAGCTCAAACACTACCAGGTACTACAGCAGAAGTGATAAAACACCTTCCTGCGGACATCCCGATTCAACGGTTCCACACAAAATATTATCGCCCTTAGTCGTGGTTAGGTTTCTATTGGCCAAAATATGGCCGGTCTAATCCACGACTACAATAGACGCACCGTGTGCGATCATGACCGCCCTGATCACCTCACCAGAGGTGTAGTTAAAGGCTCCTTGGATGTCCATAAAGGTTTCAATCGCGAGGCCTTTCTGATTCAGTTTTTATTCGATGAGGTTAACTGCTGCGCTTAAGGCCGACTCAGTCGAGTTACCAGATCTATAGGCGTGCTGTTGCTTGTGAAGTCGCCTACATGAAAAGACTTTTTCGCAAATGTATCTGTTGACAAGTCTTTCTACTGTTTTTAGTAGGTAAAATGTGAGGTTAATTGGAACATAATCCTACGTCAGACGAGCTCTAGCAAGTCTCAAATTCGGCCCAATGATGATTTTACAATCCCTCTGTAAGAATCCTGGATGTATGCCATCCGGCCCAGGACTTGTAAGCATTTCAGGGTGCACCTGTCCCAGGCCAGCGTAACAATCTCGTTTCTTCTGATTTTTGTGAAGCCTAGAAAATAGGCAAAGGTATTCTCATGGGATCCTGACTGACTCCCGCCGGGCAAATTCAGAGCGCCGAGAAAAGCATCTGAATTTTGAGAAAGCAGCTTATCCAGTCTAGCCGGTTTGCTCCTTTCTCGATGTCAGTGTTTTGCCAGTACTGGCCAGTGTACCTCACCAGCCTCCCGGCCTCTTGAAGGTCTGGAATTACTTTCATAAGTGGATTTGATGGCTTCCGTGAAAATCTCGGGCGCCATCTCCAGAGTATCCACGTCTCTGAGTGACCTAGGCACCCCTAAAAGTGCACTTCTTATTATCATGAAATGCCGACCCCAATCTATTCTTATTGGATTTCTGGGCCATTTGGGCCAGTGGGTACAATCGATTTCAACATGAACTCTATCTGTGAGTGATCTGAGATAGTGGGTTCATCTGAGACTCTTCACTTCTTGATGTTATCTTTAAAACAAACGGTACAGAGAGGGATGTCAATGACGTCATCCCTGACGGAGTTACACAACTTTGGGGTATTCCCCGTATTAAAAATATCTAAATCAGTAGTAATTAAGAATTCCAATAGGTCGTTTTCTCTTGAATTGGTACTTACTGCCACATACTTACTTCTTACTTACTTACTTCCGTGGCTATTACCATCAAATCCCTGGAACACAACTCAAGCAGCGCGACGACGTTGACTCCCTTCGCCATTATGCAACCCCTTGCATTAGCTGCCTTGGGGCCCCGGTAACAAAAACCGACCCACCCTAAAGCCCTAGTGGCAGCTACTAATAACCAGATTTCCTGGATTAGCGAGATATTTGTGTGCCTCGCAGCCATGCCCCTCTGAAAAACTGCAGATCCGCCCTTACTGCTCCCGATCTTCCCGTACGATGACAGGCTCCCCCTGCCCCAGACAAGCAGCCTTAAATTTGGCCTTTTCAAAGTGGTAGAGGGGCCTAGCGTTGAGATTTTTGTTTCTGCTCCCGCTGCGTCCTCTTCCTGAGCCCTATCGTGAATGAAGATTCGCAACGACGCTCTCTTAAGTGAGTAGTTCAATCCCTCCAACCGACGAAAGACCACAAACGAGTATACCAGTTTACCTGGGAACCACGCCATTGCATTAACCATCTTCTGGAGCAATTCAATTCCACCTACCTTAAGAGATGCGTCTTCCCAAGGACTTGTCTCGACAACAGCCTTGTGTAGTTAAGCTTTCGTCGCTGGATCAGCTGCCATAAATACGAAGACCCCTCCAATGCAGAAGGAGGTCATGTTTTTTGGCTATTGATCTGGCGGCACTCTATCGAGCGTCCTCCAAGTAGCCTCCGTGAAAAGCTCATTCTGCTCTGTAGTGAGCAGCGCGTCGGGGTACTAAGAATCCGTAGCCACCACCATCAGGGGATAACCCTCTGAAGACCTGTCAGTCCAGCCCCCGACGACTCCTTGTTCGTCGGCCGCTGGACCGCCTTGTTCTTCTTCACAGGCTTAGCCTCCCCCGGTGATGTGCCTTCTGAGCCCCTTTCTCTCTTCTGAGCTTCGATGCTGGTTTTTGGTGTTATGGTCACCAACGTTCCAGCTATCGCAGCTGCTCCACTAGCCCGCTGTGCTGGCCTCTTCAGGCTTCTTTTCAGGGAACCGTTAATGCGTTTCTTCTTGTTGGGGGACTAATTGGCCGCTTCCATTTTCATAGCCTCACTCAGAGAAGCTGTCAATCCTTCAGCAACTGAAAGAGCCTCCGTCTGAGTATGGCTTTCCGGAGTGACAGATTGGGAGGAAGGGGTTATGTTAGACCCATTTGCCCTCGCCGCTACCTCCCTTTCTTCTTATTCTTGTTTGGTGTTAGTTATACCTATTTTAGTTCCCCCGCATGCAAGGGTAAGACTAATTACTCGGGGAGCTTGTCCGGTGTCCCCGAGAGGCCGTTATAACTCCTTTGTAACCCCCAAGTGCCAAAGCGTCACGCGCACGACCACTCTACGTTCGTAGCTTAGGGGGTGATCGTATTGAGCGCAACAATAAATGAATACACGTTTGTAGGACACTTTACCAACAGAGGGCTGTTTGTTAGTCGCTGCACGGGCCGCAGGTCATTCCCGTGCCGACTCCAAAGTGGAATCAGTCCGAGAGGGACGTCGACCCAGGTATCCAGAAGGCCCATGTTAGCTAGGCTCTTTCACCCATCTATCATACTACAATCATACATACCAGGAAATCCCGCTTATAGGGCTCTTTTTCAACCACCCAGGAGAGCCCGTTTATAGGGGTCCTATCATCTATATCCATACGCATGCAGGTTCAAGTCCGTTAGACCCCTATGTCCTACAAGCTTATGCCTCACCACCAACTACAATGTCTTACAGTCCCCAGGGGAGAAACATTACCTTAATAGACCAAAAATTTCATTAATTTTCGGAAATATCTAAAAATGTTTAAAATTGAATTATTGGTAATTGATGGTAAGTTACCATTGTTACCTGTAAAATTACCATGAATGACCGAAATGTTTTATACATTTACGAAAATGTATGGACATTTGTAAACTAAATTTTGAGTAACTTATGATCAGTTTCTATAAGTTACATGTAATTTGAACATAAATTACCAACTATTTCATCGAAAAATGTATAACAATATTTAAAATTGAATTTTGGGTAATTTATAGAGAGTTACCATACTTATCTGTAAAACTATCATAAATTCACGAACATTTCCATAAATTTTCGGAATATTACAGACGTTTTTAGAATAAATTTTTAATAATTTATGGTAAGTTACTAAACATTACCTGTATTATTGCCATAAGTTATCAAATTTTGATTTATGTTATTATAAACTACACTTAAACTTACCTAAAACCCTGCTTCCTTTATTCAAAACCTAATATGGGCTGAAACATGACTGTATTTGGAGAAATGTCTAAATTTTCCCCTCTAGGTGCATGATGTGCTATTGAAAAAGTTCTTAGTCCGTATTCTGTATACTTTAGTAATATGTATGCACTATTACTTTCATATGAAGTGTTCCGGTGTAATATGTCTAAAATGCATTTAAAAAATAAAAAATTGAATTTGCCGACCAAAATCTGCAAGATCAACCGTCAAAATACAAATGTTCTGCATGCAATTTTTTTATAAGGTGCAAAGTTTTTGTTTTGGTTGTGAGAAAATTTATTTAAAATATTAAATGTTTTATTAACGAAAAAATGGGCGAGACACCAATAAAAATCGTAGCAAAAAAAAATTGAATCTTAAAGAGAATCAAAAATTTAAGTAAAACTATTTTTTGGTAAGACGCATAGTTTCTGTGTCCAACGTGATAACGCTTTTAACTAAATAAAAATTACATTTTCAGACAAAACTATAGGACATACCAAAAATAGAATTAAACAAATGGTGGCTTTTCATAAGACCTACAAAATCGCGTTGGAACCTTTGCTGATAGAACTTATTGAAGAATTGAAAATTAAAATTTTCCGCAAAACAACGTGAATTATTAAAAATGTCCAAAATAAAAATGTGCGCTTTTCAAATGCCTAAAATATCTGACGTAAATCCTGCTCGATCATACTCCTTGATGTTCACTTAATAATCATTTTATATTCTATAATAAAAACCATTTCTGTTTTAACCATTATAAGTTTTAACACATTATCTTGTAAAAATAAACCACAAATATGTACAAATAGATGTTTATTTGAATTCTTCTAATCTAAATAATTATTACTAATGTTAACTCTTACTGAACTTGTTCATTAATAAATCTATTAACAAACATATCATGAAGGTAATAAAGGTCCTTTAAAATGCAGCGTTGAAGTGACAGTTTAAAGCACCTTTTTTGAAATCCCAGGTGTGCATGTGGCATTTGGGTGTAAAAATAAAAAAACAAATCGCTTTCCAAATGAAAAGAAATTAAAGAAACTGTAGATAATGGCTTGAGCCTGCGTACACGATATATCTTCATTCACGATGCTGCCCTCCAAGGTGAGCTTGAGAAACCGCTGTCCCATAAAAACAGGGTGAGCAGACATTTTTCTTTGGAAGAAAATGTCTTTATTCTTCGATGTTTTTCCGTCCTTTTTTGTTGATATCCTTCTTTTTCAAGATTTTTATCATGTTCGGATTTTTTATTGCGTGGACCTAAATTTTATTCACAATGTCACGTTTGAACATTTACGAAATCACTTGGAGTTGCCTTCTTGGTTACAACGTTTGCGGAATGTCGAATGATATTGAATACTTAACAAAATTCTTGTAATAATAAGTGCTTTGCATTATAATTATTACTTATATTATAGAATTATTTATTCTTATTTGTATAATTTACTCATGTATGTACACAGGAATCACTACTGAGCATGCCATAGATATTCTTGTTCGTCTATCACTGGGAGATAATGACTAGTGTGGGTTACTTATTTTTATTTACCTTCTCCTTTTTCACCCTACCAAAAAAATGTATCCCGTTGGATTTTGGCCGAACCAACAATAATTCACAAACCTTCTTTAACGGCTTGATTCGCTCACACGATTTCGTTTACCACCGGCCAGCTGGAACTTGGAATTCTTTCTTTTAGAACACGCGTGTCCGGAAATCTCATCTAGCCGCGAACCAAGCTCTTCTTGCTTCTTCGTGCGTGTGTTGACTTCCCCTAATTCTCCCAAGTCCTTACTCTAGCGGCAAGTGTGTTTGATCGCTATACTAAACCGCGAGGTGAAGTGTGAGTGTTTGTGCTACTCGTTAATATGTGCCTTGTGGTTCTCAGAATATAAAAAGTGAAGAAAAAGACTAGAGAATCAGGTTAAATTGTATTTAATATTATAGTTTGCCTCGATACAGATTGATCAGCTGTCCGCGCCTAATTCACTTCAGCCAACCAATCCAATATTTACATTCAATATTTGTGAGCAAATCATTCAAGTCACAGCTATCTGGAGCAAATTAAATAGAAAGCTGTTTACTTTCATTAATGCACATAATATTAAATCGCACTAACTCAAAATAAAAAAGTATCTAGCTTGACGATCTGACCGAAGGAATAAATCATTTTTAAATTAAAGGTATAGGTGATCTTTAGATCTTAGTCATATTCTTCCTCTTGTTTATACGAGTCTCTGCCGAAAATCTAGATGATTTCTAGATACTTTCTAGAATGAGCTCCTCTAGCGAACTTCTAGGGCAATATAATGGCGGTCGCCTTGTCGAATGTTCGTCGAGAGTTTAGCTAGCGGCGTGTAACAAGTTTTACCATATTATCATATCAGGTTTTTTTACCATATTACCATTGAGTAATTTTACCATATTTACCATATTAAGTTTTACCTATTATCATCGAGAAAGGGGTTAATTCTAGATGAAGTGCGCCCAGACAATCTTATCTAGAAATCGTTTAAACTTCCGGCAGGGGTGAGTGGCTTACGGATATTTGCATAGTCTTTTAACAGTTCATTATTTTTCTTTATGTTTGGGTTTCACAAAGGTGTTGTCTCGGTACTCCTTCGCTTCCCATATTTATTTCAACACAGCAATAATCTAACTACCCCGGCACGTGATGAACGCACTCACGGTTGCTTGTAAAGGTCACGAAAAGTAAGGATATTACACTCCAAAACAAATGAAAAGTAGTTTAGTTCTTAACTTGAAAAAAGAAGGAAAATTGTTGTGATTCTCTGGAAAATCTGTTAAAAAATCATTGATTGTATGTCAGAAAATCAGTGCTGCTAACCATAATTAAACTGCGAAGCATATAGAAAGAGCAAGGAATGATTTATAATTTGTTTTTGAGAATTTAATATCTTATTTATTTGTATATGTTTTTAATCCAGATGGTCCTTCAGGCCAGGGATCTATCAAGACATCTCCCCAGAAACAAGCTCGAGACGTATATTTATTTTTAAAGCAATAAAGGATTTTTAAACGAAAAGGTTCTAATCAGTGCCCCTTTTACAAGCCCTAGAAGAAACGAATTTCTCGAGAGGAACGAAACGCGGACAAGGATTTAAACGATTTCCCGAATAAAGAAACAATGCTGGTAGGCTATTGGGTTATGGAAACAACCTCAAAGGAATCTTCGCATTTAATGAGTATTAGGTGTAAAATTATCCTAATATATAATAAAAGTTAGCATTTCAAAGAAAGAAAATAGATTATAATTGGTTAAAGAAAATAGCATGCAAATAACGCATGTCATCGCGTTACATAGGCTGTTTGAAAATTTGTCACTTACTTACTCGTACCATCAGCTATCTACGACGGGAGCAGACACCGAAGAGTGCGTACTCACTATAAGCCTCGAAACTCGAGTGACGAGATGAAGCGGTATGGTGTCCATTGATGCCAACTGTGACATGTAGACACACTGCGCTTGCGATAGGAAGTTTAGGAGGATCATGCAAGCGCAGTACCTCCACATGCCAAAGTTAGGATCACTGCCGGTGTTGGGCTGAAATTCCTGTTTGTGACAGCCGAGCGCGCTATGCCGTGATTGGCTGGCGATCCCCACTCTATTATGGGAATGGATCACAACTTGCTTACGATAATCGTAAGATGAATCTACACTTTACAGGCTTCGATAAATTTCCATGACCAAGATGTGGCAACAATAAATCGACACATCTGCTTGAGACTTTTAGAACGTGGGTAGTGTAAGATCAGACTGAATTTATCATGTTGTACGAGTAAAACATCGTTGTTCACTTCATATCATAAAAGTTTTACATCCGGCTGGTGTCAGTGACATTTTTCGGGCCCTAGCGTGAAAGGGAATTCATTCAGACGTCTATTTGTCTTTTTTAATCCACAAAAATGGTATTTAAACGTCTTCGAGATGACTATTAAATCGTCCAGGTAGGCGAAGATGTGCGGTTTCTTCGCAGTGGCAATGACGTCATCCGTCAACCTCGGACATGTCGCCGGCGCGCTGCAGTGTGGCTAAACGGCTTCATTGGAGATAATTATTGATATGCTTCGAACCGCGTTCAATCTTTCCAATATTTCAGTCATGGATGGTACCGTTTACGCACCCTTATTTTATGCTTCGTTCACCTTAGGGAAGTTGATGCACGAGCGATATTCTTCGTCTGCTTTAGGAGCCAAACTGAATACACCTGCATTCTCTATAGGTCGATTTAATAATATCCCGATCTATTCCATCATTAGCTAACTTCTTAAAAGCGTTAAAGATCCACCATACTTGAGCACTAGTCTCGTCAGAACGTCTACGTGTCTAATAGTAACCCTTACCAGTTTCTGGATCTGTTTTACATATTTGACCAAATTATAATTTTATAATCGGCTCGTCAGTCAATCATAACTGCTCGTCCCTAAAGTGCTTAACAATCCCAAACTTTTCAGTAACGTGCACATCTAGCACGAAAGTATTGAAAAAACCAGATATACTTTTTTAAAACCAATAGCTTAAATGTTCCTGCAAAGATAATTGGTAAACACGCTTCACCTATTATTGTTTCAATGGTATCACTAGTTATCATAGTTGCACAAATTTTGTGCATTCAAAATTATGTCCACGAGGTTTCAGAATTTCTAAGCTCGTCGAAATGATACCGATTCGTAACGAGCCTGTATTTATGAGGGAGCGGAAAACGGTACCACTTGTTTCCACTATAAGTAGGGTTACCAGATGGGTCGCGTCGCAATCCAGGACCCTTGCAAGAGCTCTGAGAAAAGATCATCGACTTCATTTCGTTTCAGGATACGTAAATTAAATTGCCTACATATGTGTGGAAAAATGTGTCGCGCACAGTTTTAACTAATAGTCGGTTGCGTTCATCGCTCCATCGGGATTTTATCAAAGAAAGAATTATCTAGAATTTGGCATTCAATTCGCTATAGGCTGATATATATATTATATAGATGTTTTATTTAGATGTTTTAGATGCTGATAAAGATGTTTTTAACATCGCTGAATCTAAACTTGACGTCACAATTTAAAATGTTTAATCCCATAGAATGCACGCTAAGTACATGGATAAGTCTTCTGAACGTCCATAATCGAGCAATACACAGAAGCACCCGAAGATTTTGAAAACAAAAATGAGTACGCCTAAAAGCAGGTTTAATTCGTTAATTACTTGCCGATCAAGAAAAAAATGATTTTTTGGAAACAAATTATAGTGCAAATTTGTATTGCAAAACGAAAAATGTTTTTAAATAACCATATTATAATTTGTTACAGAGATAATTTTAAAAGTAAAAAAAACCCATATGAAAATTTTATCCATATCCATTTTGTGATAATTCCTAAAAAAATATATTTTAAGTGCAAGTATAAAAGAAGAGAATAATTAAAGTGGTGCGAATTTCATGAGTAATGTAAATTTAATTGATGGTATAAGTTTCAGGGACGAAAGTTAATTACTGAGAAAAATATGTAATAAAAAAATACTTCAGAGAATTTTGAAAAAGCGAAATCAAGAAGTTAAACTTTCTTCGATGTAGTTTACTTAATAAAATGTAAAGACTGTAACTAAATCTATATTGGTGAAACTGGTCGTAGATTAAAAACTAGAGAAGCTGTAAATAAAAGGGATTGCAGAATTGGCAATTTAAATACTGGTTTGTCACAGCAATCTTAGAACTTTGATGATCTGTTTGATTTTGAATTTAATAATATAAATATACTAGCAAAAGAAAGTACTTCCTTTAAATGAAAATTTTTAGGATCCTTTTTCATAAAAAAACATAACAAGTTTTCTATTCCTTTAAAAACAGAAATCCTAAATGTAACTAAGTACTATCATTGCATCAACAATTAATCATTTAAATTCTCTTTACTTTGGCGCGCTTCTCTCATCATTCTTTTCCGTGAGTCACTGTCCGTCGAAACTACGATAGAGTCTCTGTTTTTAAAACTGTAAAAAAATTTTGGAAACTCCTCCAATTTTGTTGACGTTCCCAAAAGTGGATAAGACGAGGAAACATCGATTTCACCATTTTTTTGGATGTGCATCCATTTTTTTAAGACAATTTTTATGTATTTGACTCCAAACGTTTTTTTAGATAATTTAAAAAAGAAATTTTGTTTGTAAATCCTCGCTGACTAATTGTGACACATTTAAAACCAGATAACTTACCTGAAGATGGCTAACAGGGTGTTTGAATCGTCGTATATACCGAGACTTTTAATAAAATTGACTTTTGGTTAATTACCTTGAGTTTTTTATTATTTGAATTAGATCGTAAGACCGAATAAAAAAAAGGAATATAATTGTTCCTAGTTTGAAAATTTTTCATAGTTGCTATCATTTTAATTAATTATCTGTCTCTATATGAAATCGTCTATATTTTCCAGTCTAATTTTCTTAATTTTGTCAAAAAATGCTTGTCAATTTGTTCAAGAGATATTAGGATTTGAAAGCGTATTTTTTAAAATCGCATACATCGACCCTACATTTGCCCTGTTAGAACGGTTTCTCTTGCTGTCATCTGAATCACAGTTCTGCTTTACTCTTTCGTTCATACCTCAATGGTGGCAAAAATTCTCTTATAATGTTCAAAACGACCGCCATGTGTGTTTATTGTTTGCAAAATTAAAAAAAAGGGTTTCAGCTTTGGTTTGATTTTTTTCTTTCGAGCCGTATGTCAGTTCTAGGAATGTGACATGCTCGAAAGTTCAGTTTTATTCGGTCCAAATTCTTTTATTAATATCTAGTACAAAATAAAACTACCTACTCTCGGGTCATTTTCTTGCAGGACAAGCCATTATGTGTTTGAATCCTTATAAAGAATATATTTGTCATCGATATCCGCTCCCCAATAAGCTATAACTTTGAAGTTAAAAAAAATGTGATATGCTCGATCTCATTATGTATACTTTATCATAAAAAACTCGATTTATCTTACAAAATTCATTATAGATCCTGCATTATCATATTGTGTTTTTCATGAAATATCCATTAAGGTAGAATTTATCTAATTTATTTATAAATTATAAGGTAGAATTTATCCAATTTAAGGTATTTATCCAATAAATAAAAATAACTATTTCTTTATATTTATATTGCATTATTTAAATAATGATTTTTAAAAACCGTAACTTATCAACATTTTGTAATTTTTTGCTTCGTTCTATTAAAAATTGAAGCTTCTCCTTATATCCTGATCCTGTATCATGAAAATTTTCACTTCGAAACTCGATATTTAAGAGATTTCCTACATTTTCCAAAGTTTAAAAAAATCCTTAAAAATGAAAACCGAAAATGAGAAATCTAAAGGGTATTTAAATTTGTTATTGCTTAAAACATAGATTGAAATACCTTTTCTGGTTCAGAATTGAACTATTTTATTGTAATTTTGGTTTTTAAATAATATTTGTAACAGAAAAACTAAGTGTTCTATGTTTGGTTGAAAATTTATCTTCTTCAGTTGAAAATTTAACTCTTTGTTGAGAATGTTTGTGTTTTGCTGCAACCTGGTCTTTTATGGTGAAATATTATTTTTCTTCGTGCCTGATTAAACTCTGTGATTAAAAAATAAACCTATAGTTCAAGAAATGTCTTTTCAAATTTTATTTTATTAAAAATAAATCGTTGTTGTAGAAAATTTATCTTGTCGGCTAAAAATCGATACTTTTGCTCCAATATTCTTTTTTTTTATAAGAAATTTTTTTTAAATTAATGATTATAACTAAAAATTTAATTCCACGTTTTATTAAAAATTTATCATTTCTTCATCAAAATTTAAGGCCTTAGTTGATTAGTCATATGTTTGGTGGAAAACTTTTGTTTATAATTGTTCTCATCTGATTCGTAGGGTAATGAAATTAACAGAAGAAAAGATTTGGGAAGTCCAAAGTGGGTTTATTCCAGGAAAGTCATGTACAGATCAAATATTCAACTTGAGACAAATCACAGAAAAGAGTTTGAGAGTGGGCAAAAAAGTTTTCTGTACATTTGTTGACCTAGAAAAAGCTT
>JAAAKG020136319.1:0-13242 GCA_010014905.2 Druon quercuslanigerum
TTGAGAGTTACAGTATTCGTAACTCCAAAACTTACAAATACAATGCTTAAACTGAAGAATGAAAAATACAGATGTTGTTGAAAAATCAGCCTGCAATTTATACATAAAAATACGAAAATATTAACTGAATGCTGAAATATCCAAAATGGTTCCCACAAATATAATCAATAGTCGAAAATGAGATGTGCCGCCTATGCTTAAACTTTATACTCTCGACAATCCTTTCAGCTTAACAGTCGAGGCCTGAAATAATTGACATGTAGACATGGTCTACATTGACCAAATGCCAACTTTTATTTCCGTACCACATTACTATTTGCTTCAAACGTTAAAAAATTACAAAATGTGCCCAGGCATCAGTGCACTCTAATTCTGTTTAGTGTTAAACCCGTTTATCAAAATACTAAATAGCATGTCCAATGATTTTCAGAATACATGATAATGGGGATGGTCATCAAATGAAGAGTGCTGTCAGGTGAAAATAAATCTTTAGGTCTCGCATAGGTTTGTTCAGAAAATTTTCAGAAAAATTAAAAAAAGTCTTCAGATTTCTTCGGATTTCAAAAGTCTATGTTTAAAAAAATTAATAATAATATTATAACTCATTGAAGTTGCAATAGCTATTTGAGTTGTGGAATCTCATTAATCATATACACTGAAAGGAAAAGATTAACACAAAGCTCTCGAAACGTATTGTACATACCCACCTTCGAGGTGTCGCTCAGAGCGAGCATGTTTTTAAAAGAAAAATTAAAATATAGATATTAGTAAACAATTCATGATATATTTTACGATTTCTAAGAAATTTTTGCAAAAAAAGGCCAATGCTAAAAAAACGTATATTCCTATTGCCTTTCTATACATCTGCTTATCATAGGTATCAGGTTTGCTTCTCGTGCTGGTGGTTGTGACCGAAATTTTTCCGTGCAGTCCCATGATTGCGGTTTCTTGCCTAGTTCTACGTTTAGCGTATACACAGGTGACCTAAAATTATAAGCTATTACAGCGCCAATGATAACTTGTACTTATGAGAGTTAATATTTTACAGTGATATACAGATTGATAGAATTAAGTCCTGGTCCTTCCCCATAGTGACCGTAGTAGCGTGAAGTTTATTAGTTTGGCTTTTGTACCTTTGACACTGCGAAATGCATGTTTTTATAAAGTAGATTTTAGAAATCTGGCTCAGAAAGGTTGAATTCCGTCGTTTTAACTGACAATTGATGTCTGGAGTGCAGGAAAATATGTTTTAATTTTTTATAACAGGTACATATGCTATGGATTAGTAAGTAACAATCCTCATTGCTGTTTGTAAATTGCAATAGAACAGTTCATAAAAGTTCTTTAATGTAAATCAGTATATTAAAAGAGCAATCTTAGGCGCAGTGATCGTTATAAAAGAGCAACTACTGTTATTTTGAATAATAGTTGTCGAAAGATGATTTAAAAATGATTAGGTATATGCTACATTGTACAAATAAATTTGTCTGCCAGTAGATTACCAGATCGTTTTCTTTACTTTAATAATGTAAACTTTCCAGAATAAATTGAAATTATCGCCAGATTTTACGCCGTAATGATAAAGCTCATTATGCGTGTTTAAATTAAGTAAAATGTAGTAAATGAAGCGTTTAGGACTTTTGGGTCAAAGCTACAAGGAAATGATACTAACATGAGAGGTAAATGCAAAGAAATTCATAAGAGAATACTCGACGTTAATCTAAAAGCAATTTGTGTTCCTTGCTATACTTACAGTTTAAGTCTTTCTGTAAATGATGATGCAAAATAAAGTATTAAATATTGTGACTTTTTTGAATTTACAAAACAGGTATAGAATTTTTTTTCGGAGTAAACTGACTCATGGAAAAATGGTTATAAGTTTATTTTGAGATCTACAGTAAAACTGCTATTTCATACAGTTGTGTCCAGTCGGACAGATACAGTACAGTGATTGCTTTTTTAAATGGGTGAAATTGTTTATGTGTCAATATAAAGTAATGAAAGCTATGTACGACCTCTCTCCTCGCCAATAAGAACAGTGTTTAGCTACTAAAATCAAAGGTTTTAATTTATATGTTAGCTGACACTACTTTCCGACAGGGTAGTTAGGAAACAGAAATCTTTTGATGAATTTTACGAAAATCTATATGATACGAGACTACGATCGTTAGAGTGAATAACGTATAAATATTTTTGTTTAAACGCGGATCGTAGGTTTGCACGTATGTATCATCTTGACACTTTCCACAGTGTGACAAAAAGCACTCTTTTTGGGCAAGAATTGCTGCACAGTTTAATTTTTAACTTATTTCGATGCATTTTCTAATAATTTTTCGGACCTCGGGTACAAAGCGCCTATTGCTGTCAATTGTTTATACAGTTTTACGGCAAAAAGAACAGCTTCTATTTGTATGTTATCTGCAAAAACTGCAAAAACAGCAAAAGCTAATTTTTTATAGAATATATAATTTTTTAAAATTCAATTTGTTTGAAAAGCTTCCATGGGAAAAAGGTGTTGGACGAGACAAAATTGAAGGAATTCATAAATTTGGGAATACAAATTACAACCTTATTTACAACTCGTAATTTGACAACGTACACTTGTTTACGTATTTAAAACAAAAATGCAATCCTATATTTCTTGTTTCAGAAATAAGTTTGCAATCCGAGCATTACTCTGATGACGGTCCTAATCCACCTCTTCGTGACAGGTCGCAATCTCCTGCTCTCAGGCAACGCTTTCCCAGCATACTTGGATATACTTTGGAAGAGCTTGCATTTATAAGACTTATTCCCCACAATAATTCGCATAGGATTTTCGAACTCAGAAGATACGTTTTTCCTCCAGATAAGCCAATTAAATTGAGAACAAGTGGTCGTGCCATTCAGCCCATGCCAAACGGAGAACAAATTGTATTATCAACATCCGATGGCAACATCTATGCGATAGTACAAAAAACAGGCAGAACATCGATTATTCGTGGAATCTTTACACCTGTTTCAGGAATTTTAAAACGGGCGAAAATAAACATGAATAGCGAGGTGGTTGAGGAACTGACTACGGAAGAAATCGAAGATTGTCCAGTATCTTATCGCAAAGCTGTAGCAAAGAATTATGCTGTATTTCGTATGTACACTACAATTCTTTACACCGGAAATCAATTTTTATAAAAACACACGCGTCAGTCTGATCTGGCTTTTGCGGTCGGTCTTCTTTATCCTGCGCTTAGGCAAAGACTTTTTAAAATTCATTTTCAGGAATAACTTTTTCATTTACAATTAAATGTTTCTACATTTGGAATAAGGTTTATAATGAATCCACCAAATTAAATTAAATGCTTACATATAACATATTATATGATATTTTATTATTTACAATGAGTCTGCTTTCACCTTCTGTATGTTAAATTCACTTGTTAAATTTTTCAATTACAATTATTTTATATACTTCATTTTCTATCTTTAAACGTACGCTTTATATTAAAAATGGTATAATGCAGTTCGGAAGATATGAGATTTAATTTATGTTGATCGTTGCACTTGAATTTTATTTGACTGCCGCTTGATACTTAAAAAAAATGTTGCCAGTCAATGTGAGCTAGTACGTATTTTCACCTCTACCATCAGCTACCTTTACTTCGTCACGATGGACTAAATGCATAGCACAAAGCCTTATTTTTGTAATATCTTCGTAATGAATAATAATTATCATTAATAAGATATCTGCGGAAATTAAAAGTGTCTTAGGTTTTACTTTCTTTTAAATTAATTTCTAAATTATTTTTTAAATTTTTAAAATGTTTTATGCAGTATCAAAAAAAATAATACGAATTTTCTTAAGGTAGTTGTCATGTTAAAAATCAAGTCTCTGAAAAAACCAAGTTTTCTATGATTTTTAGCTATAAAATCATATTATTAGTCATGTTTAATACAAAAAGTACCCCTTACATATAATTATTTGGATCAAAAATATTTTCTTAAGCCGTTCTACGAGATGAAATTATAGGCTTTAATGAAATTGGGCCCCACAATTACAAATCCATACACAACTCGTCATGTACTCACAGACTGTTTTATTGTACTTAAAACAAAAATGTAATCCTGTATTTCTTGTTTCAGGATTAGGTTCACAGACCGAGGGTTTGCCTGCAACTGAGCCGAATCCTGATGTTCATCGCTCTGGACCTTTTTCTTCTTCTCCTCGCAGACATCATCCAAACACGACTCTCTCTCTTGCCGCACCTCATTATTCTGCCAGATCACCACCTGCCGAATCACCTCTTCGGGACAGGTCGAGGTCTCCTAATTTAAGGAAAACTTTTCCGAGCGTATTTGGATATAGTTTTGAGAAGCTTGAATTTATTCGACTTATTCCCCACAACTATCCGGATCAGATATTTGAACTTCGAAGATACGTTTTTCCTCCAAATACACCAATTGGATTGAGAACAAGAACTCGTGCACTTATTCCCATGCCAAACGGAGAACAAATTGTATTATCAACCTCCAATGGCGACATCTGTGCAATATTGGAGAAATTTAACGCTCACACGATTATTCGTCCAATATTTACACCTTTGTTTGGGCTTTTAGAGCGGGTGAAAATAAACATGAATAGCGGTGCGGTTGAAGGATTGTCCACAGACGAAGTCGCGAAATGTCCAGTAATCTCCAGGCAAGCAATCGCAAAGGCTTATAAAGTCTTGCGTGTGTAAATCACAACTATCACACCGTTAATTAATTTTTAAGAAGCCGCGCGTCAGACATATCAGGTACTTTGAGCTCGGTCATTACGCTTACACCATGTTTATGCACACAGCTTTTAAAATTGCAGTTCTAGAATAATTTTTCACATTATAACTTACGCATGCACATTATAAAATGTAAAGAGATAACTAAATAAAAACATTTTTTTGGCCAAGAAAAAAGTTGGAATAAATGAATAAATAAAAAATTAAACAGTTGTGCCGCCGCCAATCTTGCATGCCCATCTTGTCGGCCGGCTCGCCGCTGCCGCAAATTTAAAAAGGCGTCGCGGCGGCGACCCGCCAGTCGCCGAAGGAACTTAGCCTAAAAGCCGCCGCCGATCTAACTTTCTATTTCATCAGACTTTATTTATTTAGACGAATTGGACGACAAATGTCTTTTCCTTTAACGCGAGTTTAGTCAGGTCTACAATGAAGGAAAATCAAAAAGTATATTTTCGGTTGTATCCATTTTGAATAATATTTCCTATATATGTTATCGTTCCAAATATGGCGATCATTTCAACATCTTTTTGAAAGTTTACATTATTAAAATAAAAAAAACGATCTGATAATCCACAGGGAGTCAAATTTTTTCCCTGTAAAATTTTTTACAGTGTACCGCATACGTTTAATTATTTTTCAATCATTTATCGACAAATATTTTTTTAAATAATAGTGAATGCCCTTTCATAACGACCACTGTTCCTAAGGCTGATTTTTAACATACTGATTCACATTGAAGAGGTGTTATGAACTGTTCTATACCATATCACAAACAGCAATGAGTGTTGTTGCTTACTAATCCATAGCATAGATACCTGTCATATAAAATTAAAACAGACTTTCCTGCATTCTAAATTTCAATTATCAGTGTAAAAGAAATGAATTAGAACTTTTATTAGCCAGATTTCTAAAATCTGCTTTATCATGAAATGCATTTCGCAGTTGCGAAGGTACAAAATACAAACTAATAAACTTCACCATACTACGGTCACTATGGAGAAGGACCAGGACTTATTAAGCAATTTAAGGAATTCACGGAATTTAGGAATTCAAGAAAATTCACGGAATCCAGAAAATTCACGGATATCAAAAAATTCACGAAAATGATAGAAATCACTGAATTCATGGAATACGCAGAATTTATGGAAACTAAAGAATTCGTCGATTTTATGGAATTAAATAAAGATATGAAATTCATCGAATGAAAGAAATTCGCGGAATTCAACTAATCGCGAACTTTAAGCAATTTGTCAAATTTAATGAGTTAATGAAATTCAATAAAATCACGGAACTTATGGAATTTATGTATTGGCACAAATTCCTTCAGTTACATAAACTCCGTTAATTCATTGAATTCCTTCAATTTACCTCACTCAACTTTGAATTACGCGAATTCTTTGAATTTCGTAAATCCAGTGAACTGCATGAATTCCGGGCATTTAATAAATTGCGTGAATTTCACGAATTCCGTAAATTACTTGATTGCAGTCAACTCCGCGAATTCCGTTTATTTCATGAATTTTGTAAATCCCATAAATGAAGCTTATTCTGTGAATTTCGTGAATTCCCTAACATTCAGGAATTTTATGAAATCCATATATTCTGTGATTTCCTTATATTCGATTAAATTCCTTAGATTCCATAAATTCCATGAATTCTCTAAATGTCGTGAGTTTCTTGCATTCCTTGTATTCCATGAATTCCATTAATTTTGTGAATTTCATTATTTCCACAAATTTTATATATTTTGTGAATTCCTTCATTTCCATGAATTCCGCAAATTCCTTCATATCCATGATTTCTGTGAATTTCGTGAATTCAGTAAATTCCTTGAATCCGTTATTTCTTTGTGCACAATTTTCGTCTGACAAACGCTCTAATATATTTATTGGAATGCTGGATGGCGACTTCATGATTTACAGCTTACAATACATGTATTGTAATTTAGTCATGCCAATAACATGTGTTAAATTTTACCTTACGCTTGTATGGTAGAAGTCTTCTAGAAGTGTTGTATAATTCCGAACATTTTTAACAGTGTAATTGATCTTTTCAAAACCGCTAAAGGATCTAAAGCTATAAAGTTTTCAGCTCCATTCAATAATTGTTGCTTCTAACGATGCACTCGAGCAGTAAAAACATCAAGCCTCTGCCGTTAGGAGTTTATAGTCTCATCCAATATTTCTGGTGTTCTCCTTGGCTATGATGGTTTTGTCACATGGTACCAGAACTTCGATAATGAACGTGTTTCTTTTGTCGAAGACAAGGTCAACTATTTCAGGCCTCGACTGCGCAAGAGCACTTTTAGTGTCGCATTGTGCCTTTGGGTACAGGTCATTCCTGGATGTTGGACAACTGAATAATATGTGTTATAGATGCTCACTATGTGCTTGACATGCTCCGCAGCTATCATTGGGAATGGCTTGACTTCAACTGTGGCGACAGTATACTTAAATGGAAATGACACCATCTTAAAATGCTAAAATGAAACTATCCATACTTCAATTCAATCCGGGTGATTTAAGGAATAAAAGCGTTAGCTTATATGAGATTGACTGAATCTCCACAATTCTGTGGAAAATGCCGTTCATAGTCTTCTCGTAGAGTTTTAATAGGAGTTTTTCTCCTGCGCTTTCTTAACCCGAGTCTTTCAGGAGCGAGTACTTTAGATGGGTAAGATTTATTGCATTTTGCTCACCCCTGAAATTGAAGTCAAAACAAAGTTTTTTCACCAGGCTCCTCCGCAGCTTTGTTCAAAAACTTTAATTTGCCCACTTCTTCATGCTTCCTGACCACTTTTGAAAGACAGTCACGTGCCTTTATGATTACACTATTCTTTATATACCATATGTCACGTACTGTATGCGGCTCTGCTACACGCTCTGATATGCATAGGTCTGTACTGCGCCAAGGGGATATATGGAACTTCTGTCGATGAGCTCTGGGTGTACGGGGATGCTATTTAGTTATTTTTGGTTTAAATAAACACTGAAGCATTTTTCTGATGGCGAAGTGCGAATGATAGATAAAAAAGACCTCTTGGAAAGGTTACGTTGTTAGATGGTGTCAGACTTGCCCGCTGTTGAACTCAGGCTCGCCTTTCATTTTCTGTTGCCGGCTTGTTTTGGCTGTGGTAGAGTAGGCGCTTCGCTTACAGAGTCCCTTATGCGAAGTTCTTTGGCATGGTTACGCAGACATTGATACCAAAAGTCCGAGAAATCTAAGCGTTTCTTACCTCCAAAAAAAGGGTATCCGACATTGCTGTTTCACCCAGTATCGACAGCCCTGCCCGTTCGCTTATTTCGAACCGCAATTACCATACTGCAACTACATTTATTGTTATCATTGTTGTTCCCAAAAAAAGTTAGGAGAAGGGGTTTGTCTATTCTTGTAGAGCTGCGCATGCAAGTGCTATGCTGTGTGCTCTGAAAGGTCGCCTGATATCCCACAACCAACGTTCCAGATACCTCACCCTGGTGCTATTTAGCTTTTGGCTCGGTTGGGACGCTTCCGCTTGGCGGCTACTGCCTTCGGGACTACCCATGGACAATTATCAGCGACTGCTTATCAATTACCTTAACTATATTTGACAACAACTTAAATAGTTTGGACTTTAGTGACCGCATAATTTCGTGACGGACCATCATCTAAGCTAAGTTCGAAGGATTATAATTACGGCTGCCCGTAGTTGTATCATTTTATATTTTCTGGCTAAATTCATTCCATCTAGTAGCAACCTCCTGAACTCCATAGTCATCGGAATATCTAGCTCTAGATTGCAATATTTTTATTTTCATAATGCGGCCTGGTAACCGCTACGGTTTTTAAGAATATTATACATTGTCGGTACTCTTTGGGTGGGCTGTTTTATGTGTATATGGCACTTTATCAAATAATGATATTGATATTTGTTTATTCTTATTATGTACGAAAATATGTGTTCGCAAGTTTCAGCGCGCCTGGGAATCGCGACTGTTATTTCTCGTGCAGAAATGTTTAAATTAAAGGTCAACAAATCGACAGCTGCAATTTGTGATTCTGAACTCTATTTTGGTCAAGTTCCACGGGCTTCAACGAACACATTCTTTTCACATATCTCGTGCCTCGCACTCGATTTTGTCCAATATGTGAAATTTTTTACACTATGTTCAACACTATTATATCAAATGTAAATTATATTGAATCTGCACCTCCGAATGCTGCTGCTTATTCTGATATTTCAAAATAATGCATAAATTTTATTTTTCATGACGTATTTAATATTGGCTCCTTATTTTGCACGATTTTTCATTCTCAGATACCATTTAAAATCTCTAATTTCAATAAATTTGTATTCTTAAAAGTCATAATATTTATTTGTATTGAAGCATACGTTCTTTTATAAACTTGTTTTTAAAATTTATTTAAGCGCGCATAATGCAAAAAACAATTTTGGTATTAAAATTTGCATTGCAACTTGTGTTATTTTTCCTTAAATTTAAGTTATTTATTTTTCATAGCATTTTTTCCGATTAAAACCATAAATACGCATCCTGTGGATTAAAGAAAACTTGTAGATTAAATTTTAGGTGAACAAGACTTTATTACAAATTTATGTACATTTTTTGAATGCGTAGTTTTTTTCACTGTACGTCTTCGTAGCTTTAGCTGTTTTGACGAATAAAACAAAAACTAAGCGTCCTTTCAAAAAGTTAATAATAAAAAATTTGTAGATATTTTGTAGGTGCAGAATGTTTATCTGTTTATCTATAACCGCATAGTTTGACTGCCAAATGGAATTTTTGATTTTTCATTATTTTCTGTGGTGTCAAAATTTGAGTTTTAAATTTTTCAACAAAATTTAAAAAGTCCTAATGATTATCCTGCAGGGCTCCTAGAAAGTAAAGTTTTCCTTTCTTTCAGATTGTGAGTTATTTAGCTAAAAATGTTCTTTTTTTTTAATTCTGTAAGTGCTATAAATCTGGTAATTTTTTGCATCGAAAAAAGTCATCAGGAGAAAATGTAAAATCGCAAAAATTCTGATTTGTCTAAAGGTAAAAAGACTATTCACTTAAATTATTGATATATTATATTATTATATTCATCAATACAATTAAGGATAGTGGCGAAGCATAAGAGCAGAGTGGAGACATTCCTCATCTTTTTAATCTAACAATGCAATGTAACAATCTGCTTACTAAATATTTTACTATATATTAAGTTTCCTTAATTAGAGTCCGTTTAAAAGAAAATAATTTGGTTAAACACTTAGTACAATCTAATATCACCATCTATGTAGAATGTAATGTATGTAACTCTATGTATCAAAAGAATTTCAAAGTGTTTTCATGTCATGTATGAGGTTTTTCGATGCAAAGAAATTTCTGTTGAGTCAAAGAATTGTCTTTGCTTAAAAAAATGGGGTTTTCTTTTAACACATTTTTTCTCTGTTTACAGTAATTTTACTCTTTCTAAAGATATATTTCGTTAAATAAAACAAATTTATCTTACAGAAAGGGTTTCCTTAATTAATGCAGAATACTTTTCTGATTGCCGAAATAACCTAAGCAACAGAATTACATACATTGTTAACTTAGTGTATTTTCAGAAATTGAGAAAAATATTATCTTCTAGAATATTGCTGATAACTAGGTTCTGAAAAAGACAAAATCCTTATAGAAATCTGATGTACAGATACAATAAATTTAGGTTGTTATTAGATCTTACGAAATTTTAGGCTGAATCCTATTTATAGTACCAAAATGGTATGAGTTTTAAAAATTAAAATGATATTACTGATACATAATATTAGTGCTAATAAGATATGTTAATTTAAGTAACATTTCGAAAGTTTCATAATCACAAATTATTATTTATTATAACATACGGATGCCAAAAATGGTCCCTGGCCGAATAAAATTTACCCATTCCATATTCCCTACAATAAGTCCATTTATGCTTTTGATGAAGGTGAAAAAATGATGATGACACTTTTTGGGTGCGCGTGTTGATGCGCATTAGTCTAATTTATTACATGAATCACTGGAGCAGTGTAACCAAATTTTATACGCCCACTCTGACATGCTTACCAGACCTTTAAACATCCACGCACCAAGTTTAATGCTGATATAATAACAAAAGATTAACTATCCTATTTTTATATAAATCTGGATCTATTCTCTAACTTAAGGTTCAAAATACGTTATTAAAGTTAATTTTCCGGAATTTTATTTGAAAAAATTAGTTCTCTACGAAAATCCCTTCTTATGCTAATAAAATTTTTTCCTTAAATTGAATTCCAGTTTATGTAATTTAGAAACAGTTTATAAAAAATTCAGATATTGCAGTCTCCTAGGCTTTTCTAAATAAATGAAGTTTAAATTCAGTTTCGGATTTAGAATCACTATCCACCAATGGAATATATATTGGAAACTAAATTTGACTGTAAGAAAAGTTGTAGCAAATAGGTATGCGGAAGAGAGTATAAAGTATAAAAATTTCAGAAAATGTAAATAATATATTTACAGCGTACTGAAAGATATATTGAAAGATATTCAGCTCTGCGAAAATTGTTATGCATGAGTACTTCTCCCTAGGCAAGGCACTTTCAAGTCCACGGACTATATTATTTAAACTACTACATTTATTAATGTGAAAATTGTTACAGATCTTTATTTTAGTACCTCTGAAAAAGCTCCATAGTAGAAATTAGGCTATATAATTGTTAGCCAGGACACTAAAATATTATGTACCTGAACAATCGTTTTAACAGACGTTATCACTATACTTGAGGCATGCAAAAATGAGTGTCACCAAACATATTTTTGAGGTTACATCGATGCATTACCATCCGTTGTTTACCAACTACATGGAGAAAAATATATATCAAAACAGCCTATCCCAGATACAAAAGGGCAGCATCTAAGATATTCAAGAAATATTGCTTAATCTTGGGTCCTAGACTAAATGTAACTATATGAAACTTTAGAGAAATAAAAAATTTTCCTAAATTTTCCTATTATTTTCGAGCACAGGGAACGCCAAATAGAAATAATTGCCATCTTTTTCGTCATATTTTATTACATTAGGAAAAACATCCAAACCTTCAATTTTAAAAGCTTTGTGCATTAAATTGGTGTAAGTTTAATGACCGACCTCAAAGCCAGAAATCTATCTGACGCGCTGATTCTTAAAAATTAATTAACTGTGATAGTCGTTATTCACACACGAAAGATTTTATAACGTTTTGAGACTGATTCCCCGGAGGTTACTGGACAGCTCTCGTTTTCTTCTGCGGACAATCCTTCAACCGCGCAGCTATTCATGTTTACTTTCACCCGTTCTAAAATCCCAAACAAAGGTGTAAATATTGGTCGAAGCATCGTGTGAGTATTTATTCTTTCGAAAATTGCGCAGACGTCGCCATTGGAATCTGATAATACAATTTGGTCTCCGGATGGCATGGGATACAGGATACGAGTTCTTGTTCTCAAGCCAATTGGTTTATCTGTTGGGAAAACAAATTTTCGGAGTTCGAATATCCGATTCGGATAGTTGTGGGGAGTAAGTCGAATAAATTCAAACTCTTCAAAACTATATCCAAATACGCTAGGAAAAGTTTTCCTTAAATTAGGAGACCTCGACCTGTCACGAAGAGGTGATTCCGCCTTTGCTGGAGACCTGGCAGAATAATGCGGTAAGGCAAGAGAAAGAGTCGTGTTTGGATGATGTCTGTCATGAAAAGCAGCAGAAGAAGAAGAAGAAGGCCAACCCACGGTCTGCGAACTTAAACCTGAAAAAAGGAATACAGGATTACATTTTTTGTTTTCAGTAGCTACACAATTGTCTGTTGGCACATGACGAGTTGTAAATGAGGTTGTAACTGTAAGGACCAATTCCATAAACGCGAATATTTTTATTTAAACAAGCTATGAATGAATCAAATTCAATAATTTTTATAAAACTCGTAAAAAGAGTATGGAAGTCAAAATTTAATTTAAAAAAACAATATTTAAATAATTATAATGTTTATGTTATAAGCTTTCTCAACATCAAGTGTTTTTTTATTAAACATTACTGATAATATCGCTTTAATTATACAAATCTTATAAAACTGGTTTAGAAACCTGATTTTTTATACGAAAACTACTTTAAGAGAGTTTTTGTATGTTGTTGATACTTTTCAACTCTTAAAAAGCTTAGACATTTTTGTCTCAATCTTGCAAAATATTTCATTTATTCACAATTCAGATATCTTATTGTAGTATTCGAGCATTTTTTTAACGTGGTATCCAATATCAAAAATCGTTTGCAATTAAAATTTTCTCTTCCATCAAAAATGTTTCGAATCGTGCAAAAAAAAAATTTATCATGAAAATAAATTAATAACTATTCGCTCCCACATTTCACGAAAGTCCGGGAAAGGGATTCGCCTCAGGCGAGTATCCCCACCACATTTAAAATCTTTTATTTTCTATTTAAAAATTAAAGGAAAAAGTAGCTGAGAACATTC
>JAAAKG020136321.1:0-13241 GCA_010014905.2 Druon quercuslanigerum
TTCGAAAATTTGTGTTTTCATTATTTTTTGTACTATCAGAATTTGAATTTTCGTCAAAATTCAAAAGGTTTTTACGATAATCTTATTGGGCTCTCAAATATACTAAAATATGAAATATAAAATATGCTGAAACATTCTTCTTATTTAAAATTCCGTTTTATCCGAGTTTACTAAATATCCGAGTTGGAACCGGTCCGCAATAGCTCGGATAAGTAAGGTTCTACAGTGTTATAAATATTTTTAAAAATTTGAAAAATATATTGAAATATATATTTGACAATTATACTAATTTGAATTTACTGGATGTTCTTACGTTTTTATCAGTTTATTACGGTTAATTTATCTGCAACATCATTTCGTAAAGAAAGTAATTGTTTCCAAGAAACGTTACCACTTTTTTAATTATTTGATCATTTTTTACTTAACAATAATAACTAAGAGCTTCTGATACATTTCCTCATAAAAATATTACCATTTACGTTTGTGTCATATTTGTCGGAGAATAAGAAATGTCAAATGTTTGAAAAATAATTGGCTACTAATCTCGAATTTTGGGACAACCAGACACTTCGTTATAAAACCAGTAATGTTATTGATAATAATATGTTATTTTCTGACGAATATTAGGTTGAATTTTGAATCAACTATTTGCATTTTATCGTATTCTTTCATTAATTATGATGCTGATCAAGTTTCTTTAAGTCTTTGATTAATAAAGAGATACAAAAACATTGTTGTTGTAATCGCCAAGTTTGGCATTGTGTTCGTTTATATAATGAATAAAAAAAAGTAAGCTTGAGAAATGTAAATATTCAAATATCTATTTCATATTCAAAAAGATTTTGGACCTTGAATTATTGAACATGTGCTAATGATTTTTATCCGAAACATCCTAATGCGTTCCGTTAGCTGAATCGCTTGGGATGCTAGGCCTTTCCTTAGTGCCAACTTTTCAGTGTCATATACTTTAGCGACAATAAAAAATATTATGAATAATATATCTATGACCTAATTGCGAATATCCTTGATATTCATGATAAATTTATTATTTTATTTTTTCTGATAAATCACGAATGTTATTTTTACTGCTTCACATTGGTGTGAGATTACAGAGAACATGCTTTGATGCTACAAGTCCTTGATTTAGTAATCCAAGTTTCAAAAGAGGCTTAAATCTTGAATTAAAAAAATTCTTTTGACTATTACAAACTTCAAGAAAGAGTGTTTGATTATAAAAGTTGTTACAAGAAAACGATGATTGAATCAAATAATTTCAGCTTAAATAAATAAATGCTCAAACTAAATAATTCGGTAAAGAGTTAGTCATCTGAAGAGTGGAAATGACCGTCTTTGTGATCGTACAAGATTTAATTATTTATCGGCACTTTTTTTAATCTTTGAGATAATTTAATTTAATGTAATTTAGTTTATTCGATGAACCATTGTCTGATGGAATACTTTTTGCTTGTTCGGCATTTCTTAATTAATTAATTGCATCGCACAGCACTATTTTTTCACATCGATTGATTTTCGTGCTACGTAATTTTTCGTAAAATTCCTCTTATAATTGTTAATGAAACGGAAATGGATAAACGTAATTCTATAAGTCTTAAGATATTTGACTCTAAGAATTTGTAAACTATTGTCAATTTATGAAATTTGAATCCTTTAGAAAATACGCCGGAAAACAACTTGCAAAATTATCCTTTCATTTCCACAATATAATTTGGAAGAAAACATTTTAATATAATTATACGTATTATGAAATGAGTAGTTCTACACGTGTAATTTTAAAACATTTCCTGTTTTTTTGTTGGTTTGTTTTTTTATTGCTTTATTTGTGGAGATGTCTCAGCACTGGCTTATTTTCCAAGGAAAGCAACTAAAGCACATTGATAATTTAGAAGAAAATTTGAAATACGATTATATATAAATCTACTTAAAGGAAACAAAATATTTTTTGGCAAAGGCAGTTATAGCATTTTCAAAATCCAAAAAAACTAACGAAAATTAACATTTTGAGCCAAACAAAGCACAATATGAAAAAAGCCAAGAGAACACAAACTTTGGTTTTCAAAGGCCAAACAAGGTTGTCATAACAAGTTTTTTAATTTTGTTAAAACATCGAAAATTTAAATTTTGTTCGCACACAATATACTTAAAAAGCAGTAACTCTATTTCAAGGTAAAATTAAGCAAGATATGATCATGAATGATATGGTCATGAATCATTTTTTCAGAGAATAAGCAATTTTTGTTGTATTCGTGAAAAACAAGATTAAAAATAAAAAAATTAAATCTGCAATTTGTTTATGAATATTTTTTTATAGGAATGCCTAATTTTTGTTTTCAATTATAAAAAACAACCTTAAAAATGAAAAAATTAATTTTTTTTTATTTTGAAAAGGATACAAGCTATGAACAAAAATCGATATACAAAACTTCTTCATCCAAAAAGGATCTACACATTTTTTATCATTGATTTTGAGACAGAAGAAGTAGATTTTCTTTTAAAAGTAAAAAAAAAAAAAAGATTAAAAATAAAATAAAAATAAAATTATAAAATCAAGATACTAAAAATAATTATGGTTCAATTACAATGCATATTATAAATTCTACTGATGTAAATGTATTAAAATGATACATGTCTCAGAGCAGTTAAAAATAAAATTTAAAGTAAAATAAGAAACAAATATTAAAGTAATCATTAAAAATACAATTTGTACCTTATTTTCCAATATCTGAATAAGCAACCCCAGGTACAGGTACATAAAAAATATATTATGCATTTCATATAAAAGCGTTGAATATAATGCAAAAAGTTCAGATTTCGGATAAAATTCAGTGCTAAAGCAGAAAGAGCTTTAACAAAAGGGGATTCACAATCGCAAAAGTACAGTTGTCAATACTTGAACCTTTAATTTTAAAGGTATGTGCTCAACTGTGATAAAACTGAGTGCTAAAGCCGAAAGAGCTTTAACAAAAGAGAATTCACAATCACAAAAGTACAGTTATCAATACTTTGACCTTTAATTTTAAAGGTATGTGTACAACTGTAAAAATTAATTAAAAATATGCAAAAAGTTTTGGTAAACAAAAAAAAATGGGTTTGTGTAAATCCTGTACATCCATCGGTTGTCGAACTTTTGATGTAACTTCATATTATGTTGTAAATAAAATTAAATTATTGAAAATAATGTTTGTATTATTATAATTTCGATTAGGCTACGAAATTATTATTGTTTATTATTTAAAGTAATAAATACGGTAGGCATAATTATCATTTACGCAATCAATAAATATTTTTAAAAATTAAATAAAACATTGATGTTAAAATTTGTTGCTCCGGAACATTATAAATATAATACACAGCATTAATCATATTCTAATTATTATATAAATTTCAATTTATCATAACTTTACTATACAATTCAATTTAAAAAAAGAGATTCCTAATTTTTTTTCATTCAAAAAACTCGGATGTTTAAAACTAAAAAAATTTTTTAAAATTGACATAAGAAATATTTTGCTTGTTAATTAAATTGTTATTGAAAATAAAAATAGTGGATTGTTATTGAACTATTAAGAAAGTTAAAAAATGTTTTATTAACAGTTCATTACACCAAAAACAAAACAAGTTTAGATTCCTAAAAATAGCCAAGAATGAATTTATTAATAAAGTTTGGTTAAAAATTTATAAAATGTTATCCATTCATAGCAAAAAATTATTGCTAAATAACTGGCTTTCAATTCCGCGAAAAAAGTGTTATTTTCTTTATAATGAAGTAAAATGATAAAAATTTGTTTAAGGAATTGTTATTCACAATAATAAATTATTTACTGTCATCAAAATATTTTTAAATATTTAAAAGTGTGTAATTTTCAGTTAATTGCATCGAAAAAATCAAGTTTGTACCTCAAAAAATAGCCAGATAGTGATTTTGTTAATTAAGGTACTTTAAACAATTATTAACTTTTATTTAGTGGCCAAACCTCATCCTTAGGTTTTATTTCCAACTAATATATGATGGATTCCATGAAAAAAAACTTTTTTTATCACATGAAAAATACAGGACCTTAATATTTGTTTGTAAAAATTGTTTATAAAATGTAAAAATTATTGATTAAATTCTATTTATTCAAATAAAAAACTCTTTTTGTTTATAAATTGTTGAAATTTAGTGCGAATCAAGGGACAAATCGTCACCAACCCCCACAAAACCATTTAAATTCACTTATTTGTTTACAACAAATTTAATAAATTTTTTAACATTTGCATTGCTATCGGAAATCTTTTCTAAATAATTTTTTTCTGTTTTCTAAGTATTTTTGATTGAATCCAATCGATAACTTTAAATAACTTTTAAAAAGAATAAAATTTAAAATGCAACTTTGTATTAATTTGTTTTCATTTGTTTATAAAAAATACTAGGTTAAAAATGTTACAAGCGTAAGATACTGGTCCTTAAATAATAATGGCTATGGAAATTTAAAAATTAGTCAAGGGAAAATTAGGGAATTTTAAAAATAAAGTCTTGTGGTAATTCAAGTAATTTATTTGCAGATTTTTTAAATTAAGTTTTGTCTCTTTAATAAAAAATTACACTATTTTATAAAACATTATTTTGTGCTGAAAATTCAACTATTAACTTAAAAATTTAATTATTTAATCAAGAATTCATTTTGTGGGTTAAAGGTTCATAAATTCTAGTTAAATTTTTTTTTTCAATGAATTAAAAATTTTACTGAATTCGATTAAAAATGATTTTTTTTTGTTTGAATATCTTCAATTACATTCTTTAGTTGATAATTCATCTTTTTTACTGTAAATTTAATTACTTGACTGCAAGCTAAACTAATCTATGAAAAATGTATGTTTTTGATCAAAGAATCATATTTTCACTTAGAAATTTATCTTTTCGGTTGAAATTTGTTTAAAAAGTAGGTTTTTTATCTTAAAAATTCAAATTTTTGGTTGTAAATTTTTACTTTCTTGATTAAAAGTTCAAGTCCTTGGTTCAAAATTTTTCTTTTCTGACTGAATTGGATTAATAACAATTTTGCAATTATTTTACTTCTTAAGGGCATGTGACACAGTCAAATAACTACATTACCGACCTCACTTTATCAATTCACTGAATATTTTTTTAAACCTTAGAACTTTTTTGTAAATAAAATATCGAGCCCGAAACTTTGAAAAATGTTTTAGAGTACAAAAAAGTACGTTTAGGTACTTCATTTGAGTAGAAACTTCACTAAAAATTATTTTCGACCAAATTAAAACTGGGAGCCTTTTTCGATATTTTTTAAACGTTCGAACTTTTTTATGCATAAAATATCGGCCTCAAACTTTAAAAAATGCAAGAGCCAACATAAAACTACTTCAAAGTACAAAATTTAATAATAAAAGATGAAAAAAATATATTTCAACCAAATCTTATCCGTAAATCTTAGCAGTCTTAACCAGCTGTTAGAGCCTCGTCTAGTGGCCGCCAGAGTTCGCATTTTGCCGGCTAATGCCGATGGAGTTTACTTTGATTTTATTGAAAATTAAGTTTTTTACTGAAAATTTAATCATTCTATTTTTAGATGAAAATTAATATTTTATCTTTTAAAATTAATTTCTGTTCTTGAAAATGTAACTATTTTATTAAAAATTTGTTTCCTTTTCAGCTGAAAATTTATTTTACTAATTGAAAATTTAAGTATATTTTTTTTGTAGAAAATTTATCTTTTTAGTTGAAACTTCATGTGTTGGGATGAAAATTAATTTTTATTTAATCCAAGGATTTTTAATAATTTTAATTGATAATTCACTTTAACTATTCCATCTTTCACCCTTTTTTTCTATATAATTTTCTTTTTTTTTTAGAAATTTTACAAATTATATTTTTTTGTTAAAAATTCATTTCTTTTTTTGTAAAAAAAATATTTGTTTAAAAATCCGTTGTTTTTTATGGAAAATTCATCTTTTGTGTTAAAAATTTCACTATTTGGTGAAAAATTCATCACTGCGATAAACAAAATAATGTATTTGGTTGCAAATTCTTTTCTTTCAAGTTAAAATTTTTTTTTTTTAGCTGAATCCAAGTTTTCCTAAAAATATATATTTTTAGTTGCAAATTAAATAATTTTCCTCTAAACTCGTTTTTTTTTTGGCTTAAAATTTACTTTTATAACTGCAAATTGAACTATTCCAGGTTTGGTTTGTAAATTTATATTTTTTAGTTGAAAATTTATATATTTTATTGAAACTGTATCTGTTTTTGTACAAAATTTATTATTTTGTTAAGAATTCATTCTTTTTGGTTGAAAATTGCTTGTTTTAATTGAAAATTTAATTCTTCTATTTTTGGTTACTAAAACCCATTCTTTTTAACATTTATTTTTTTAACATTTCAACTATTCTAATTTTCGCTGAAAAATTTATATTTTTTAAGAAAATTCATGTACTTTGTTGAAAATGAGTCTTTTTTGGTAGAAAATTATTCTTTAGGCTCAAAATTTACCTTTTTGGTTTGAAAACTCAACTACAAATTGTTTAAAATGCATTAAGAAACAACATTAAAAAAAATTAATGTTATTAATCTTTTAGGTGTATGGTTGGTTTTATACATAAAAGAATTTAGAAATTGGGATATTGTAGCAATTAATCCTGAATAAGGCACTTTTTAATGCGAATAATATGTTTTTTATTATTTTGATTTATTTTTATCATTTAAATTTCGCGCCCTTTTTAGTTTGAAGCAATACATTTTCGCGGGAAATTTAAATTCTTGTAAATGCTTGTAAATGGTTATTAATTTTTCAAAGCACATAAACTTCGAGCATATTCTCGAGAATATTCTCATGCTTGTAAGAATTTCTTCGAACATTTAAACCATTCAGAACACTATTTGTTGTGTACCGTACAAGATTTAGTTGAAATATATTTTTTTATCTTTTATTATTTAATTTTGTATTTTAACGCAGTTTACTGTTACAAAAATTTTAATAAATTTTCTCTAATGCTCTAATATATTTTCCAAAGTATGAGCTGGATATTTTATTTTAAAAAAAGTTATTTGGTTCAAAAAAAAATCTGAGTACTAATAAAGTGAGGTTAGTAATATAATATATAATATAAATATAATAACTAAATATAACCCCAGTTAGAGCCTTTTTTCGAAAAATGTTCTTGTTTTAATTGAAAATATGATGCATTTTACGCTCCTGGGAGTGAGCAAACCGCCATAGAAAGTGAATGGATGATAAACCAAAAACAGGGGCTCCTCGTTTAAAATCCGGTTGAAAGAAATGCAAAATGCAAAAGCAATCTGGAAAATTTCTAGAACTTCGGTTCCCTGCGTTATAAAAAATCTAGGACAGTTCTATAACAGTTCGGCATGATCCAAAAAGCTATGGTCCCGCTACGCGCAAGTAAAAAGAAGTCAACCAATCAAGAGAAGCGTCAAACTCCATCCATTTTGAAAAGGATGTCGCCCGGCAAATTTAAACCAAGTCAAACGTAAAATGTGGTTATTGCAGAATTAACTTGAAGTTTCTTGTAAATAAGTATTTAAATTGAAACAAAAAAGAAGCATGCGTTTATTATGTGTAAAGAGTATGAAAAGTAACCAATTATGACATTATGAATTTATTGTGTGTTTTTCGAAACTTATTTTATAAGAATTGAAATCTTGTATTAGATGTGGACTCTAAATATAGAAAGGAAAAAGAAAATTTTAAATTCGCCAAAAGTTATATTTATCAGAAGTGTAATTATTATAAATAAATGATAGATAATGTGGAGTTTTGGAGGAAAAAATAGTTGCTAAGTCGGTTAAATTTTTTTTTAATGTTCAAACTTTTTAGAAAGAAAGTATGTATATTTCTGAAAAAGGCAATTTCGTCCTTAAAATTTGTTTTACCTATTCGAAACTTTGCACGTACATGTTATTATTGATTACACTCTTTTTGTATTAGAAATAGAGTAACCGTGATGCAATAAATACATAGAGTAGAAACGTAACAATTGCATAGTATTATATGTTTTGTTTATGATGTGAAAGTGATAGTATACTTTTTGATTGATTTTTACTGACAATAGTATATACACGATCAATTTACTTTAACAAACCTTGCAAATATGCATGTGTAAAAATTTAAGAAAGTCTGTGTGCTTTAGATAAATTAATAACTGCGTTATTTATCGTTACAGATGTCTGCATGAGCGGAACTCTGTGAAATTAGATAGCTTTTGAAAAATAAAGAGGCAATCTCATATTTTATGCAGTATTAAAACAAAATGTTTGAATAACAATTTTTCTTGATTTCACAAGAAGTGTAGTGTTGAAGATTAATATAAATATTCACTGTAGAACATGCAAAAATTTGGACGAACATAATTACTTCAATTTTTACATTGACTTTGGATATTGAGGAGCTCGGTTGGATTTAATTCACCGTCATTACAATGAATTTGAATTTCCCCTTTTGAAAGGAAACTATAAAAAACATCCTTAAGTATGCAGAACAACAAAAGCAATATCACAAACTGAAATAAAATATAATTTGATGCAAGCATTGAATATATATATATTGCCATGGTAAACCAAGATGGTGGACCTTTCACGTCGCGCGGCTTGAGCGTATTCTCATACCCCAAGTGGCGGGATCAAAGCTTTTTGAATCATGACAGTTCGGGATATCTTGCGAGGCGAAAATTTTGTTTATCCACATGGATATATTTTTATCCGGGACAGCGCGTACGCAGTCCCGACTAACAAAAATTATACGTCCGAGGTATCCACATTAGGGATACTCGCAAGGGTCAGCTCGACCGTAGTGCAATGGAAGAGCCTCGCCCTGGAGGAACCGCCTTGTTGATCACGGTAGCCTCTACGCCAGGTAAGTATGCTTCTCGCCGTCTCGGCTCCTGTCTTAAACACTCGACCCATCTTTTCAGTTGCGAGAAAGGCAAATCGCTGCGCTCTCTGGCGCACTACGGGAGAACCACGGGAGACCACGTCCTAAGGCGGCAAGATTTAAATCTTCAAATAATAAATCAAGTCTTTTTGTGTCAAATATTTTACCCATGAATCATGATTTATCATTTATACCATCCTGTGTGTTAGATACATGAATATACGTACTTATTTATTAAAGAGAGGATAAATTGTTTATTTGTTTAACATAATACATAATAGTAACTAATGTACGATATCAGAATTTGGTTTTTCGTCAGAAATTGCTATTTTTAATTTTTTGTGCATTATATTTTGAAGCAGATTCACAACTTTTTCACAACTTTAGGTTATTTTTGTCATTTACACTGGAAATAGTTATTTTTGATAAAAAAAATATATTTTTGTTCATATTAATACAATTTGATTACTTAAAAAACGTATTAATTCTCCCATATCTGTTTATCTGTGTTCTAATAAAGAATATTATTATTCTTCAATTATATTTGTAAAACTGCATTGCTTGTTTTTAAATAAATGTAATTTAGAAAAGATATTACGGCAGTAGAATTATTTCTTCCCGTTATTAGTTATGAAAATAGTTATTTTATTATTTAATTTAAGGAACTAAAAGTAATATTTTTCTACAGAACATCGAAGTAACATTCGCGTGGCATAATACAGAAAACAAAGTTATTAATATTATTAACATAGAAAATAAAAAAGATTGCCTGTGATTTTTTATTAGTGCTAGAACATGGACTTTAGAACGTTAGTACTAGAACTGTTCAGTAACAGATCTCAAATTTTGTTTTGTTTAATTCTAGAACACATTTGTAACATGATTCTAAAACTTCGATAAACACTATTATGGCACAGTTCTAGAACAAACTTATAGCAAATGTTACAGAACATCTGTAATTAGTCAGTTCGAGAACAATTACGTAACAAGTTTTCTGGAACAGTTATTAATCATCGTTCCTAATTCGTTCTAGAACAAACTTATAACAGGGTTCTAGAACTTCGACAAAACACTTTTACGGCACAGTTCAAGAACAAACTTGAAACAAATATTATAGAACGTCTGTGATCAGTTTGTTCTAAAACAATTACATAGCAACTGTTACAGAACAGTGCTGTCACATATTTCGAGAACAGTTCTGTCACAATGTTGTCACAGTGTTCTAGGACACTGTTACCTTTTCGTTCTAGAATAGTTCGGTCACAATATTGCCACAGTGATCTAGAACACGGTTACCTTCTTGTTCTAGAACAGTTCTGTCACTATCTTGTAACAACTGTTACAAAACACAGTTTCTTTTTTGATCTGGAACAGTTACAAAATGTGTTTACTGGGTTTTTGGTTCCAAAGGAGCTAAAAACAAAAATGAACCCAACTTGCTGAAAAGGAACCCAAAACGAAAAATCAGCTCTTAATGATACCACATTTGGGGTTCAAATGGATCTCAATTCTAATTGAACCTATTTCCAAATAACCTAATTTTTGTTTTGCTCACTTGGACACTATGTTTAATTCATAACACAATATTTTCCTTAAAGCACACATCTAATCAAACTCTAACGGACATAGCCTAATGAAGATAATTAAATTATCATATTTATTGTCGCAAATAAAATAGATATAATGAACTGATAAGTATCATTTGCAGGTTATGTAACAAACTTGTAAACATAAAGGCTTATTCATATGCAAGAAACTTTTTGTCTTAAGTCATTGGCAGTGTTCCCAATCTTAGGAACTTTTTAAACTGCGCTTGCGTCGCCGACAACCCGATTGGTCACTGTTAGCGCACAAATTTTAAATTATATAAATAGTCAGATTTAATATTTATGATAAATAATGATTGAGAAATGCCCAAATAAAATTTTCATAATCGTAAAATAAGATTTTGGAATTACAGCTACAAAAAAATTGATTTAAATGAAAAAGAGATTATGAATGCTGAGTTCAGATAAATAAATCATTTTTTTGTCGTAATGGCTAATCTTATCTCTATCGAGTTTTAAAATTAAATGATTGTTTTTTTCCGACAATCCGACTTAAAATAAAGTTACTAAAAGTACCAAAAATGAATTAAGAATAATTAATTACTGCACTGATAATTATTATATCATACATTTTTTTAATAACTTGAAGAAGACCTGAATTACAAAAAAGCGATTTTGAATATAAAGTAATTTTAAATAGACCCTTAAAATAATATAACCGAATTTTATAACTCCTCTTCATTAAGAAAGTTGAAATCTTTCCAGGTGTTATTAAATAGAAAATATAAATCGTACATATTCCTGAAAAATTCTTATTTAAAGTATTCATTTCATTTAAAAAGGAAAATATGGGGTTCAGGTAAAAATATAACTGAAGTTATAATATTGGATTCTTGAAAGGTATCGTAGTCTCCAGCTGCCGATAATATAAAAAAAATTATTCAAATACATGCATTTTAAATTAAAAAAGATAAATTGTCAACCAAAATTTAAACAGATAAATTTGTAAGTTCAAAAAATTAAATTTTAGTTTAAAAAATAATTCTTAACAGGAGATTAATTTTCAACTTAAATAATTGAATATTTAACTGGGTTAGTTGAGTTTTAAACCAAAAAGACAAATTTACAACTAAATTGATGAATTTTCGATTAGAATCATTGAATGTTTAGAAAAAGGAATTATCTTTTTATCCGTTACTCCAAAATGGTAATTTAGGATTAAAAAATTACTTTGGATATATTTTTCAATCATTATTTACACTAAATATTAAATTGTAATATTTATATAATTCAAAATTAGCGCGCCAGCCATGACGTTGAACCCTGGGCAACATAACCTTCTTTCATAATTAGGTTATAAGTCTTTGCGCACGTATTCTGAGTCTCGGACCCTTTGACCAATCAGCGCAAGATTTCAAGCGCGAGAGATTTAAACACCGAATTAAAATCGCCTATGTAATACTTTTTTGCATTACACAGATGCACAACGGTTTGCATTGTGTGCTACAGTTATAATCATCATATTCCCTATGACTACAAAGTAAACGTCATTACTGTATAAATAAATGTTTCTAAAGTCTCTATGCTTTTATTAATATTTAATTGAAAAATATTAATAACGTATTAGTCAATTTTCTCCGAGATAAAGCATTTAAGCCTCATTTTTTAACCAATGTAAAGAGTAGATAATTTATTATTGAACAATGTCATTTGTCCAAAGATATAATTGAGATAACATTTTTAAATGCAGTCAAGTATTATTATTTTATTCTGTATTCTAATTTTAAAAAACATGAAAACTGCGAAAGCCTTCTTATGCAATATAAATAATCCCCTCCTCAATTCCAAGAGAATGAATGATTTTGTTGAGAAAAGTGATAAATAATGACGAATAATTAATTATTTGTTCAATATTAGTTATTTCTACAAGGCAATTTGGCATTTTCTAGAATAACGAATTCAATATTCCCGCCCATACCAAACCAACTTTGCAAATTGTTGGTTTGTGAATTCGCCTTTACGCTGTTCTTTTTAAGTGCGCTCTAAACGAACCCATTTTGGCCTCTCCAGGTATCTGTTCGGGCTCAAGTTCCTAAGGACACCAACTTTCATTTGAGCCGCAACATAGTGAACCCAAGGCCGTAGCTACGTAGGAGCAAAAGAGGTTTGAACCTACCCCGAAATTCTTAACAAGGTCATAGTAAACACATATATGCAATATTTCTAGCTTTGTTAACTCTGTGGGGAAAAATATTATTATATTTTAAACCGTTTTCAGTGGGACTCCGACGATCAAAACATAGAGATATAATAGATAGTGTAGGCATGCCTGTAAGTGAGTGCGTCCACTAAATGGAAAGAGAGAGAGAATCGAATTGGTATTTCTGTCTCTCTCTCTCTCTTTCACTGCGTACTGCGCATGCGTTACTTTATAATGTAAGTGTACATATGTATTAATGGCATGCGCCAGTAGATAAAGACAGCAATGCCAAATTCATCGTCTCTCTCTCTATCTAACGAGCGGACATTCCCACTTAGAGGCGGCCTATGGCACACCTACTCTATCTGTAATATCTCTGGATCAAAGGCGATCGGATCTATCATTCCACCATGTGAGATAGACAGCAAGGTGCGGTAGAATTTGATCACACCTCGACGTATATCTCACACAGTGGTCCCAGATCTGAAACCGCATTCACTCCAATACTATTACAGGTCTATGTCCGTGTGAAAATAGTAGGAGACCATAGCACATGACTAGGTTGCGCGCGCAACACATTTCTCCTCT
>JAAAKG020136322.1:0-13240 GCA_010014905.2 Druon quercuslanigerum
ATGTAATGCTCTCTATTTTGTAGTAGTGGGGGAAGAGGGGCAGACCAGCTGTTCGTTGCAGAGAACGCAAATGTGCTAGTTAGAGGGATCGCTCGTTGCAGAGAATCTCGTTGCAGGGAATCTCGAGTGTATTAAATAATTTTGCATATTCAGGATGCGCATGCCCTTCTTTGTATAAAAATCCGTTTTTAATTTCCAAAACGTTATTCGGTTACTTTTTTTGCTTATTTTCCAAAGAAAATTTAAGTTATTTAGCAAACTTTTGTAACAATTATTTTTCTTAAATGATCATCAACTTGAATACGGAATGAAATTAATGAAGCCAATGGCTTAGGGCAAATGAATAAATGTACTTAGGACTGTATGTAATAATTAAAAAAAAACATTTTCAACCGGAAAATGTTAAAAGTTTTAAGAAGCAACAAGATGGTGTAACATTATCATCTCTCTTAAACAAGTAAGGTCATATTGTGACATTCTAAACGTGACGTACCTTGGCTCACTTCAATGAAATTGCCTTCTAACTGTTTGAACAAAGTTAAGAAACATCAGAATTTTTTAGATTCTTTAAATTACAATGGATCAATTTCTTATTTTCTGAATTTTTTTACGGATGTATATTAGCACGGATTTATAAAAAATATATTTTCAAAAACGCTTTGAATAAATAATGGCTTGTCGTACGAGAAAAGTTCATAAAAGTAAAAAGTTTTATCTTGCGTGAAAGATAAACTACTTTTTTTTAAATAAACCAGTAATATCCATATGTTTACTTTTCACTTTATTCGGTCCATAATTAACAAATATTTTAAACTTGTAAATCGGCTAATTCATGAATCCAGGATCATGATACATTATTTAAAAATGATTGTTTAATACTAGAACAATAAGAATTTTTTCACAACTCATCAATTTTGTGTTACTTTATTCATGGTACAAATTATTTCTTTAATCAATTAATTTAAAACGTTAAAAAACTTAAAACTTACTCAATAATTGATAACAATTTGAAAGAAATTGTAAATAATATCCAAATAACTTTTATTTGGACTGTTTTAAATATATTTAGTTTCAACTTAAAAATTTCGATCACATTACTGAACCTGATAGAAAAAATTAGTTTTGCTTTTAAAATTATTTTTTCATAAAATTTGAATGTTTAATTTCGAGATATAACCGAAGACCAATTAAAAATTGTTTAATTTCAAATTATCAAATTATGAAATTTTTAACATTATATTATTGGATTTAAAGCATTTTTAAAATAAAATGTTTCGTTTATAAACATCTCTAATGTAATCATTTTAAAAACTGCATAAAAATATTCCGATTATTTTTTGTACCTGTATCTCTTCATAACTAATAAAATAAAATTGATTTCGATTTTATCATTTAAATTCAATTACTTTTTCAAGATTCTCGCTATTCGTAAACAGCCACTGAAAAAACTTTTTTCGTTTAAAACCCAAATATTTGGTTAAAAGTGTATCTACTTTGTTGAAATTCATCTTTCTGATTGATAATTTAATATTAGTGTTAAAAAAATTTCTTTTAAAATTTATTTATTACATTATTATTATATTTTGTTGACATTTTTTAAGGATAATTTTTAAACTGAAAATTGAACTATTTTATGGTTGGTTGAAGATTTATCTTCTTCAGATAAAAATTCAACTATTTGGTTAAAAATTTCTGCATTTAATGGAAAATTTGTCTCTTGTGTTATAGTATTAATCCCCTTGGTGTCTATTTTATCTTTCTAATTTAAAATATAATTATTACGTTAGAAATTCACCTATGTTCTCGAAAATGTGTTTTTTTGCTTTTTGGATGAAAATTCAACATTTACGATATTTCTTTAACGACTGAGAAATCTTTCATGGTTGAAAACATCTCTTTTATTAAAAAGTCCTCTTTTAGATTTAAAATTAGGAAATATCTCGGTCACTTAAATTATTAATTTTCTACTAATATTTGATAGAGTAATTTTTGCTAATTGAATCATTAAATTTTAACTCGTGATTAGGTTAATTTATCCCGTTTTTGTTGTTAATTTTAATTTTTTTATTCCTGACGTTTTCCATATTTATCAAATTTAAAAAATATTACTTTATTATTTTTATTTTATTATTTATTATTATTATTATTTTTCTTCTCGAAAAATAGGTGTGTTACGGAAATCTCGAAAGCATTTTTGTCACCTTTTTTCTCAATGCTGATTGAGTAATTTGAAAAATGAGAAGGAAAGAATATTGCCGAATTCAAAAATATAATTAAGAATGTTATATTTGTGTTACAATAGAACTGACAAAAATTTAAGATTTAGTATGTAAAATTTCATGATCACCTTCTAGAAGGCTCGTGGTATTTATTTAAATAACACATTCATTCCGCAACACTGCTCTGACCCAGGTTGCTGATCATTCTCTCTAGCAATCACCCCAAGTGAAGATCCTCACAAATTCTTTAACGTCCATGCATTTTTTCATGCAGGCTCTCGTGTTTCTGTGGCTTCTTATGTTCCTTCTAACTAGGGTCTCATTCACACATTCTAACCATTCCTTCCGCGGTCTGCCTCTGGGCCTGCTGCCATTTACTTTACCTTGATACACTTGTATCGTTAGTCGTTCATCCTTCATTCTCTCAACATCCACGAATCATCATAACCGATTTCTTTCCCATGTGTTAAATAGCGTTCTGCATCGCATTTGTGGTTTACTCTATCTTCATCTCCGGATTGTCCCCTAAAATGGTCTCTGAAAGCGTCTATAATCCCACCTGTCTGATATTGCATTTCCCCTTTACTATTTCTCATGTTAACAATTTCAGTACTTTTAATTCCCTTCATTGCTTTATAAAGTAGTTTCGTGCTGTAATCTTATCTTTACTTTTTCTAATTAATCGCTTGAGTATCCTTTTTTTGCGTCCGTAATCATTTATACGTCTATTTCTTTCCTCATCGCTAAGACCTGTCATGTTCAAAGTTCTCCTGTACGCTTCTTTCTTTGTTTTTTGACAGCCTCAATTTGGTGGAATGCCACCATGCATCACCAGACATTTTTCCTACAATCGGGATACCACACACTTCGATCGCACATCTAACAATGTTAACCCGGAACGTAGTCCATGCGCCTTTTATATTTTTATTTCTTATAAGCGCCTCCAAATTTGCCGTACCTATGCTTTCTATTATCTTAGTTTGGAAATCTATTCGCACATCCAGTTTCTGCAGGTGCTTAATTTTGATTCGCGTTTGTTTTGTTTTCTTGGTTCTCTTTTATCTCCATCCACGACATAAGTTAATTTTGGATATCAAAAGGCCATGATCAGTATTGCATTCAGAACCCCTCATGGCCCTTGTATCATTGACTAGTTCTCTTAGTCTTTTATCCGCAACAACAAAGTCAATTATACTGTGGCTATTTCCTTCACGCCAGGTGTAAATGTGGATCATTTTATGCCTAAACCAAGTAATTTTAATAAGCAGACCCTTTTCTAAACATAATCTAACTAATTTATCTTCATTATAGTTGGTTCTTTGGTCCCCAAAATTTCCTAGCACTCTTTCTGTATCCTGATTTTGGATGCCAGCCCATCCATTCATATCCCCTAGCAGAATTATTCTTTCGCCAGGATTGTAAATCATTATCATATCATTTAAAGTGTCCCAGAGGGCGTCTTTTACTTCTCTGGGATCATCAAAAACTGGCGAGTAACATGTTATGATAAATAATTCTCTGATTCCTACATCCATTTTAGCCCAGAGCAATCTGGTAGATACGAAATCATGATCTCCGAGATGCTGCTTCGCTCTTTCATTCGAAATCAGACCTGCTCTTTGCCTATTATGCGTTTCACTATCTACTCCTGACCATATTTGAAATTTTAAATAAAACCCATATCTTCTGCTTAGAATAAAAAATATTTTCTTAAACTCCCGTCGTTTTGGTTATTAGGTAATGTCAATTTCCTTTCGTGAATTCAAGCGATGTTAAAACAACTCTTAAAGTAGTTTCAAAAACTTTAATAGCCATAACATTTGTTTTTTTTATAATGAACTGATTTTTGACCATAAACGTTTAATTAAGAAATCATTCGTGATTTTGGCTTTTGAGAAATAACGGTTTTTTTGTTTGAATCTTTAAGGGATGTCAAAAAAACCCTGCACCACAGTACTATAATAAAAAAAATCTCGTATTTCTAGTTTTCGGGAAATTTCGATGACACAAAATTCCTTTTCTTAAATCAAAATACTTTCATTAATATTTAACTTTGAGGTAGAAAATGATGTTTTTTGTTAAAAAATCATATTTTGGGGTAGAAAATTTAACCGTTTTGTAGATAATTCGTCATTTTGCCTTTAAATTTAACAATTCTGTTAAAAATTCCTAATTTTTAATAGAAAATTAATCTTTTCTTCTGAAAAATTCCTCATTTGGTTGAAAATTCTACTGTTTAGTTAAACAGTTTGTCGAAAATTTATATTTTCTTAAGATTTACCTCCTTGGTTGAAAATTAAACTAGTTCTTATCTAGAAAATTAATCTGCCAGGTAAAAAAAGTTATGCTTGTTCAATTTCACTATTCCATTTTTAGTTAAAAAATTGAATTTTGATTTAAAATTGACCTTTTCTAGTATTTTGTAATAAAATAATCCTGCTTATCTAAAATTAGTCTTTGTGATTGAACATTCCTCCTTTTGGGTAAAAAATTTAACTGGTTGATTCTGAATTAATTTGGTTTGATGAAGGATTCAACAATTTCGCGTGAATTATGTTAAAAGTAATGCTAATAATTCATGTTTTTGGTTAAAAATGAACTATTTGGTTAAAACTTCCAGTTACCGTAATTAGAATTTGTGCATAATTAATTATTACATAAGAAAGACAAACATTCCCTCAGCACCTACGAAATTGAATTTCGGCATTTTTCATACCTCAGAATTTTCGGCATTTTTTGCTCTTTTGTGCACCGATTAAAATTTCTAGGCTCCTTTAATTTACAAAAAAATCAATTATCTTGTGTAAGTACTAGCTTACATTAACCTAACACCTACACTTTCTAAGATCATAAAATAATAAACAGTATATTATGTTATGTTATGATACGAAAACCGTCCGGTTTTGCATAAAATTCATTTCCCTAGATTTTCGGACCTTTTTCAACCTCTTGACTTCCGCAAAAAAAATGTTCCTAAAAAAACGCTGAAATTCCAAAATCAACCGCATTTATAATCACCCCCAATTCTTGGCCTCCAATCCTCAATGTTAAAAACAATTCTCTTTTTATCACGCGGATACGACTTTGTCAAAAAATAATCTTCTAGAGAATTTCAAAGTCTCAACAGAGTCTGATTTTAAGCTGCTCAAAAATATACTTTATTGATATTATTGATTCTAATAACACTGCAGAATTTTCAAAAATATCATTTTTGAGGAGCTTAAAAAAGTCCAAAAATATTGCGGGATTTAATTAGTGAAAAATTTAAATTTTTTTTAAAATTCAATTCTGCTAAAATAGATTCATCATTATGTGACTTTTTAAATAGATTTGCTAGGTTCATAAAAATTAGGACTGTCAGAAAAAAATTAATTTTTGAAAAAAGTATATTTACCCAAAAAATTTAATTGGTGCTCAGAAAGCCCAAAAAAGCCCAAAATACTGAGCTGTAAGGCATGCTCAAATGCAAGTTGGAAGTTATATCTTAATTGACCTAATTTTTATTCAGAGAGCCAAAATGTTTACAAACTAGAATATACTTCTTTAGGAACTCTAGCTGATATTTACTCATTCCCCTTGTGTCTGATTAAGAAAATAGATCTTTTGAAAACTTGTTATTAATCTGTAGCAGGAAAAAAATTACACTGTTATTACATTTTCTCATAGGGAGAGCCATTATATATCCACATCCTTATAAACAATACTTAGAGAATATATGCACCCGTATAGTAAAATGTATTCAAGAGCCTCGGTGGCTCAGTGGTTAGACGCTCGGACTTCACCTCAGAGGTCCGGGGTTCGGTCCCTGAGCCGGTACCTCTGGAAATTTTTCTATGTACCTTTACCGAGGTTCTGGTGGTTCGGAACCCACCTTAAGCTGTAGGTCCCCCTCCCACACCAAAAAGGGTGTGGGAGGTGTACTAAGGAATAGGAAGAGGGTGAATGAAAAAATGTAAACCCTTAGGGGACACATTAGAAGCTTCCACTAGTAAAATGTATTCAAATTAGATCAAACATTTGTTTGATAAATTTTACATTATTATTTTGACATGAAAATTGACGAATTTGAAATGTTTTAATTTTTAGTTTATATGATTCGACATCATAATTGTTATGTTTTCGCTTTTTTATTTTCCGGTGAGATAGCCTTTTTACAAGATGCATAATATAACTTTCGGACTACGCGTATCGAAGTTTGGTACGAATAGCTCGAATTATTCGGTAAACATAGAATCTACATTTAAAATTTTTTAAATGTTAGCAAGGATCTTAATTTATAAATCAAACGCATAAAAAATACAACTGTTTGATTGATGCTGAGCGAAAGTTTTGCATAAAATTTATTCCTGATTCAAATCGCAATAATCAAATTTGAGATTAATACTGGAAGCCGTGGTTTATTCGCAAAAGGAGTGGAATCGATCGCTCTCAAAAATTCTTTCTTTCTTTTATATTCTATTTTTGCATATTATTTGCCTTTCTAAGATCTATGAACTTTAAGAATTAACCAGGGGTCTCTAACAAGAAGACCATTTTGAAATAATGAAAATTCAAAAATACGCAATCTCAATTAGTAAATGACAGTATTACAATAGGGAGGCACAACGGCACTCAGAGATGGTATTATCGCATTTTATTTATCATGGTGGCCTCACGTAGGGAAAGAGGTGACACCTTGTCGCTTCCGTATATTTGTGCGGATCAGAAAATAGCCTTACTCATGTCGCTTTTGTACTGCAGGTGTACGCCTACCTGTTTGTAAGGTTTAGGGCGAAGGGAATATAAGAAAAGTATAAACACTCAAATATTTAATCTGAATATATCCAGTTCAGTGGTATTGTTGCATCAGTGGATTATTGCCTCCTTATTCTTTTATAATAGAAAATAATGTTAAAAAAATCAGTTCTCTTGAAATATTCTTGAAGTTTGTAACGAGATTTAGAAGCTTTCTTGACCAGATTAGAGAGACATGCTCTCATCTGCCCATGAGAACCAAAGATTCTTAAATACAAAGTTAAATTTCAAAATCTAACTAACTTGACCAGGGTTGATGGGTAAACCATGCCTTGCTCTTCACTTAGTTAGTGGAATTTGTAGGATGACTGTATTTCAAACAGGTTGGGCCTAAATGGCACTTAGCTAGAAATTCTATTATCTCTAGTATTTTGTAGAATAAGCAAATCGGACTTTAGAAAAAGAGTGCTCTTGGAACCAGGTACACAAGGCATACTCGCTTTTACCTCAGAGATCTTTTCCCTTAATAATATGTAAACTCAGGTTTTTAAGCCTAAGTTGACCAAATATTATAAGATACTTGAGGATGGTTAGTCCCCAAGATCCGTTGCGTATTCAACGTAACCCCCAACTGTCGTTTCTAGATCGTGGTGTCCTTTTTATAAACCGCGCCCCGTTCGTCGACTCCTACGCTTCACTAGAGTGTTATAGTCGGAGGCTTGAGTTTGCGCTCTAAGAATGCCCTCTTATGATGCAAGTATGTCATAAACCTGCAACAAGACAGGGAGAATCGCCTAAGCAGATGCGTTTTGCTGTAACTCGAGGGTTTATCAGGCATAAACTATCTCGTACGCATCAGCATACAAAAATCTCGAAATGTGTGGTTTTCTCTCTAAAGTAACATGTAGATAAATGTAATGATTACTCTACGATTCCATTTTAAATATATTGAATGCATAATTCTAGAAAAGCTTAATTTTCGTGCAAGGTAATTTGAGAATTATAAATTTTTAAATATTTGTTTGTAAGTCTCTTAATTTCAAATCGATTATTCTGAACAACTAAAAATATGTAAATGTGCTTTTTATTTAAAAACTTGATATTGAACTATTTTTTCGAAGAACTATTTTATCTCTTGTTTATTTTTGTCGAAAACCAGCGTTCTTTCTTGTTTAAACCATTTTTCTTGATAATTAAATTATTTCCTAGTAAAATAACCATAAAATGATTATTAGCATTGCTAAAAAAAACTTGTTTGCCTGTTTCAGTTTTTCGTGGGATGAATCATTTGCAATTTAGAGCGTTACAAATGAATTATTTTCTAAAACAATTTACATACTTGCACAGTGGTACAACTAAATCTATTTCTCAGGAAATGTTAAAAGATGTAAATTATCTACAGAGTGGGCCATTTTAATCTATCTATAATCTATCTATATTTAATTCTATCTTCAGAAATAAGCGGTATACAAACAATTGTTAAAGGAAAAAAAACTTAGACTCTCGAACGACTATCCAAGTTGGCCTTAAGGTTAAGATGATCAAGGTCTTTGGTCTTAAATCCACCCGAGCTTTATGTTACCTAAACGTGTTAAAAGAATAAAACAAAAAACTCATGTTCTGCATGATTTTTGAAGTTTGAACTCGCTTTAACCTGTATTTGACATCGTGACAATTGAATCTATCTATCATGTTGGACGTAAAATTTTCTGCTCTTTCAAAATCTAATGTCAAAAATAGAGGTTTCCATGTAAAAAACTCAATGTGACCTTCAAATAACCTTAAAAATGGATTTTAAGGTTTAAAATGATTTTGCAGAAATATGGCCCCCATTGTCGTGAGCAAATTTTTTATGAACAATTTTTTTGTATTCGCTTATTTCCAGAGATTTTAGGGTGGATCGATTAAAAGTAGCCCACCCTGTACATCGAGGTTAGATCACTAAAAAGCAAAAAAAGGTCTTCCAGGCAAACCAGTCACAAAATTTTACCTAAAACTGTTGCAAGGCTTATACCAGATATGTATCATTTATTAAATTACTCTACTTCGCTGTCCACAAACCGAGTCTCCTTCTTTAGGCCGTAGTCTGGTGGCCACAGGCAGTATTTACAATTATGCAGAACAGGCTACGATGACTACAAACGCTTTCGTTTCGGAGTTTGACGGGGGCAATGAGAACTACGCCCACAGTTGCGATGGGCTTCACGCCTCATTCACGCTTGGCGAGAGTATACAGATGGACTCGAGGGACTAGACCCACTAGTCACTAGGCTCACGAGTAACATCAGCTTACTTCCAATTTTTGAAATGAGGCAGGACAGAATAACAAAACGTTTCAACTTCACTAGGGCTTTCTGCGTCTGCATTTCAAGCAGGGATGCGTGAAAAGGAAATGGTAACCTACTCCTCCAAGGGCAAATCTGGTATACGGATGGCTCCAGGGGAGAGGAAGGGTCAGGAGTAGGAATCTATGATAATGCGAAGAGGAGGGAAGTGGTGGTCTTGCTTAGGAGACCTTTTAGGACCTCAGTCTTTCAGCCTGAGGTCCTTGCCTTCCTTCGCTGTGCTGAAATACTACTAGAAGAAAACGCTGCTGGAAGAGAGATTACGATCTCTTCAGACAGCCAAGCGACACTAACTGCAGCGGAAAAACCAGATGTAACATCAGAACTGGTTTGGGAATGTAAAAATGCATTGAACCAACTTGCAGAAAAAACAAAGTGACTCTCATATGGGTCCCTGGTCACACAGGGATCGAAGGCAACGAGAAAGTGGACCCGCTGGCAAGCTGCGGTTCGGCAAGTGAATACATAGGACCGGTACCAGTACTGGAAACAGAGTCTTGCTGCAACGGGTTTGCCATCAAAAGCTGGACCCGCACAAAGCACCGAGAATACTGGAAGCAAATCCTAGGTTGCCTATAGGCGAAGTCCATCCTGGGCTATAAGTACTGAATGGAAAGAGCTAGGTAAATCCCGGGATTGCCAAAGAAAGACGGAAGGGCAGTGGTTTAGATGCTCACTGGGCATAAACACTTGAAACACCAAATCGACAAAATGGGGTGTAACCTCTCGACAGAGTGCAGTAAATACGGCCGGGATGATGATACATCTTTGCATGTACATGACAAGACGCTGTGGCATGCACCTGAGCTTCAGCCTGACACTCTCACGGTATAGTAGAGATTGCATTTTCTGACCGCTTATTTAGCGACACGACTGCGGATAAATTAGCACATCCTGTCCGCATCTGGGCGCAGACGCGGAAACATACCTGATGTTTGAATCATATGTTGCCGGTAACAACTTTCCGACTGGTGGTATATTAGCAAGAAACCATTATTTTTTGTCGGTAAATTACCAGTCACTGTTTTACCGACATTTAACTTAAAACCAAACCCTGCCGCTAAATTCATGAACTGTCCTTATTATACTACTATGATCTTTAAAAAAATGCAGTTTTTGAAATCCAAAACATTTGGATGTTTGTGATGCAAATAGGTAAGAACGGATAGCGGAGTTTGTTTCTGACATGTGCACTCCCTGCAGCTATGAGCACGCGCAGTGAATAAGGTGAAGACGTTTTCAGTGTAAATCTTATAATTTCTGTACAGGAAACTTTTGAAATGGTTGTCAAGTAAATCAAAAAGTGTCTAAATTTGTACACGTTTGCACGCACTTTGTTGAAATGTTCTAATGCAATAAAGAACGCAAATCGTACATTTTAAATCGATTTATTAAATCAATAAAAATTATTGTTTAATAATGGAAAATCAAAATGAGCATCGCTTTTTGTTTTTTTAAAATTTCAAAAATTACCTCTTTTTAGGGGTTGAGAAGACCAAACAAACTGATGTGAAATTGATTGAAATTGAGGTGAAATTGAATTGAAGTGAAGTTGATATGAAAAATGATTTTATAATTACTGGTATTTCTATTTTTTAATTTTTAGGAGCCTTTTGGCCCCAAAATAGGGGTAATTTTTGGAACTTTAAAAAAAATGAAAGGCGGTGCTTATTTCGGTTTTTACATATTTTTATATTTTTTCACTAGGTCGCTAGCGACGTCCAAAGAATAGACGAAAAACAGCCTACTTTGGCGTCACTCTTTAAGAATGCTCCACCATCGTGACGTTTTCTACTAATCTTTAGTGACTCACTCTTGATAAATTTTTATTCAGGGATACTTCAATATATCTTTTGCTCAGGCAAAAAAATTATAAAACTAAAATAACCTTCTTTAGGTACTCAATTTCGTACTTATTCGAGCCGATGCTTATTCATGGAAAATAATGATCAAAACTCTTGATAAATAATTTATGTTTTCTGTGGAAAATAAGAAAAGTATAGTACCAACAAAATTTGAAAGTCCAGAACAGAACTGTGTTAAAAAATAGCACATTCAATAAAGAAAAATTTGTTTGGCCCTATATCAGAGCAAGAATTTGTTTGATGCAAATAAAAATTATTTTTACCGTCAAAACCCTGTATATGAACAATCAATTTCGAGTCCATTAATCTATTGTACTTTAAATATTCAAAGACATTTTCATTTTTATCAACTTTCTTATTAAAAAATCAGAAGTTAATGTTTTTAAACTGGGTTTTACATTTTTCTATTCGTTTTTAAAGTGATATATACAATCGTAAGTAAATTTATTTATTTTAACCAAGCAATTAGTTTCTTTACATTACTAAATTAGCCAATATCTTAACTAATTTAATTATTCATTTTCTATTAAACTTTGTTTTTTAACTTTTCTGTATTTTAATCTGTGAAATTTCACTAGTAATTATTTCAATTTCACCAATTATTATTTAAGGATACCTCAAAGTGTCTTTTTATAAGGAAAAAAGTTATACAATTATTTCTTCAGGCATTCAATTTTATACTTACTCAATGCCTGATTAAAGCTAATCTATAAAAAAGAAAGAAAACATAAAAGAAACAAAAATTTGTTGGTTGAAGCTCTTAATAATATTGGGTAAATAAAATACTTAGCAGACGCCTTAGAGTTTTACAGAGTTATGTTATAACTATATGAAGAAGTTCCTAGTGTACGTATTCATAATATATATTTCTAAACTTCTATCTTTTAAAAAACCTAAAGAATTTTTCAGTTTTTAGTAACAAAAATTGGTTTTGATTTATTTTTAATTATATTTCTACAATGAGCAACTTATGTGAAAGAATACGTTGTTGGATTTACTGTGTAGCGATTCTTTTATCCTAACATTCTAATTTGATTTGTTGACTTAATTATTGACCGACAGATTTGAAATTTGTACCCAAAAATAGAGATTACCCTGATAATAATTTAAAGAGAGATCTTTAAATGAATCAAAAATATTGTTACGAGTCAAAACAAAATATATTAATAAAAAAGGAACAAACAAGGGAGACATAAACGTCATAAACTGTTCACGATGCGATAGGACTTAACCGCCAAAATCAAGACTAACAAAAGACATTCAACATTCATTTAATAATCATCCCTACATTCCGAGCATATAAACGATAGATTTAAATAAAACACATTAATAAATCTAAAAATAATGGTCCAAGGTATACCCACAAGGCGCTGTTATTTACAAACGATTCGTTTATTTGTTTGGTTCGGAGAATATCCTACACATCGTTCAGTAGAGAAAGCCCATTGAGGTGTGGCATGATGTTGAGATTCAAATTTGAAATGTAAGGAACCGGAAAATAGTAAATCCATCCATTTTTCAGATTGTCATAAATTGTAAAAACCTTCAGAGAGGAAATCACATCCAAAATAATGCCACACTGAAACATAATTCGAATCCCCACGCCTTACACTCGATATCTTTTTTTACACTTGATTTCTCGCCATCAACATTAATTGAACGTTTAATTGATTTATAAATACGTTTAAATTAGACGGTATGTTGCTCAATTAAAATGTGGCGTTTGGAGATACATTTATTACACACAAACCAAAATTTTGGCACACGTTAAAATTTTTATTACATACAAACATTAGGTCTAGATTGTACGAGTGATTGAGAGACAAGAATGATGCTTTAGACGATATGTCACACATTCCTCACACACTCCCTACTCTCATTAATTTCATTAGAATACCCTGATTGGTCCTTCTCCTGAAGAGTAGGAAGTCAATTATTCTAGAGCTAGATTCTTATACATTTAACCTCAACAAGTGCCCTCGAAAATAAATTACGATTACCTTTCCAAAATTAAATATAACTTTTTTCTTTAGTCATAAACCGCCTCAACTGCAAAGTGAAAGATTCATTTCAAGTA